>JAPMNP010632160.1:0-13669 GCA_029874935.1 Atherina boyeri
ACCATTCTTGCTTTAGTCAATTGCATTTAACATGAACTTAGCATGTTTACATCCCTGAAAGTTCCCTCACTAAGTTAGAGAGCAGAAGGCAAAAAATAAAAGAATAAAAACGTAGACATGTTTATAAAATAAAAATACAGAGCAAAAATACTATCAATTTAGGTTATTTAGGCAAGTTATTTAACCACCGGTATCCAGGATAAAAAACATCGAGGACACTTGTGTTTTGGCAACTGTCTTGCTGCTCTGACAAAAAGGCTGGTTGGTTACCTAGCTCACTGGTTGGATTGATGTACTGTTTCTCAGCTTTTGGGAACATGAGTTTGCACTGCTGGCCTTTGAGAGCAGGCAGAAGATGAAGAGGTAGTGTCAGGCTGCCTTTTAATGGTCAGGAGTGTAGTTAGTTCCACTGACTCAAGCTTCTCCCCCGTGATGCTGGGTCCACTCCAAATAACTGGCCATAATTCAACTCATTTGGCAGTTTGAGGTCTCGAAGGTCTAGGGATAAAAAGTATGGAGAGGCCTAATGGCAGACGGAGGGACCAGCTGAGGGCAGTTCTTACGAGATCTCCACAGGAGAACATTTCTGGAGCGGATCCTGGAAACCACAAAAAATCCATTAGCTTCTGAACAGGAGAAAGTGGCAGATCAAGAGTGGAAAGGGGGCATGTTAAGGTATATTGCATGGCAGAAACACAGATGGAAGACACAGCAGAATACAGCACATACTGTACAGTATTAGTTTCCAATTGGCAACTCAAGATAAAGAAGAATGCTATTTATAAACTTAAATAGATACATAAAAAGCTTAAATTCACTGTCTGTATACAGTTACCACAAAGGCTATCTAATCAAATATTTGCATTGTGTATAGAATGCTCTCTTTTATTTTTTCAAAAGTGCTTCAAGTTTTAAATCCCTGAAAAAACTGAACCATCGTTGAAATGCCCTCAAACACCGTCATACATGTACTGTCTGACAACTGCTAATGAGTTTGATGTGTTGGTGTTGATTGAGACTGAGATAGAGCTAAGTGATAGATTAGTGATGTGGTTTCAAAATTGAAGTATCTATGGAGAATGTTTGCTAGAAAGAGTCCACCATCACAGTAAGTCTGAGGCTCTGTGGGGAGCTCTGCCTCCAAAGGGGTATTAATTGAGATGTTGATGGAATAAGTGGAATGGGACTGAGATGGGGCACAGTGTGTGTTAGATAGAGGAGAGGATATTTTGGCAAATTCCAGTCTGGGCATGTTTCAGGGGGGGCCCTTTGAGAGCATCTGTGATGGAGGAAAGGAAACAGATTTTTGAATTTGTGTGTATGTGTGTCTTTGTATAAATGAAGGAGAGAACCCTGATGACCTCCCAGCTAGTGTTGTGGCTACACAATCAAATGGTGTTCGAACATAAGAATGAACAATCAGTTAAATAAGGTTAGAATATTTTCTTCTTCAAAAAACCTAAACATTGTTAATTATTTTATTTTGTGTTCTTATAACAAATACTTTAAATGTGTAGAATAATAACTAATAGGGAATGGATTGCACCAGTAATTATGCACAAAATATTTTTGTCTGTGAGATTATATGAGTTGACCAATTACGTCGTCAGATATGCCATTCCTAATACAGCATGCAGTAATAAAGTGTCATACTCTTGTCACATCAAAATGGGACAATGATTTGTCAAAAGGGGAGGATGTCCTTGTGGGTGTAATTTTGGGATTAAGATTCACTGTATGCTGGTTAGGGGACATGTATATGATGTGAAGGTTAATCACAGGCTGCAATTTTGTAATGCTAGTCATCCCTGCACTGCAGTTCAATCAGCACTGTGAGAAAATAAGGGGGTCACAGTGTGAGACCTTGATTAAAATCGCTGTGATTATAGTGGCGCTTCATCTCTGATTTTGTGGATTTCCCCAACATTTGTTCTCAATAGGAGGGTTCTGTGTGAATGAAAACAGATAATACGGGAGTGTAAGCAAGTCTGCAGAAATCTCCCATGAAGTAGATACTCACTCATTTTGCGTGTATGTACATGTCTACACAAAGAACAACCACATAGTCCTATACAGGAAGATAATGTAAGTGATTCTAATATAATTATATTCATTGATTGTTTATTTGCTCTGTTCATGAGGAAGCTATTAAAAACAGCTTATAATGGAAAATTGCCTTGGTGATGTTGCCTTGGAGATTTCTGTGTTTAGCGCTAATTATAATTAGCTCTATTTAACAACAAAAAAAAAGAGATTGGTGTTTTTCAAAGAAAGGTTTAGTTTGTTGGGCTGCTTGGTAGTGTGGTGGTTAGCACTGTTGCCTCATAGCAAGACGGTTCCTGGTTCCGGCCTTGGCTGAAGTGGAGGAGTTCCAGCCAGGTCATTTTTTGCATGTTCTCCCCCTGTATGTCTGGGTTCTCTCTGGGTATTTCTATTACCTCCCACAGTCCAAATACATGCATGGTAGCTTAATTGGTCACTCTAAATTCTCTTTAGGACTGGGTGTGAGCATGAGTTGTAATTTGTCTTTCTGTGTTGGCTCTGCGATGGACTGGACCTGTCCAGGGTGTACCCTGCCTCTCGCCTAGTAGCTGCTGGGATAGGCTCCAGCCCCTGCAATCCTACACTGGAATTAGCGGGTATAAAATTAAATGGTTTAGTTTTTACATCAAGTGTAAGATTTCAACTGTGCGGACATTTTAGATGCTTTGGTTAAAAAAGATAACATTTCACTGAGGAAGTAAAAAGTCCATCCAAAAAAGAAAAAGACCAAAGAATAAAAAAAACAATACAAATAACCACACGCACACACTCACACATACAAAGACATACCTTTAGTATAACCACTAAATTAGAACTACTGTACGTGGTATCAGTGATCATATCGGGCACCATATGAAATATGATTACTTGAATTTTTTAGATAGCAATCCAGGCTAACTAATGACAGACACTGTTTTTCCCTTTTTTTCTACAGTTCTTATCCAGTTCATTCTGACACTGTCACAGTGAAAAAACAAAGTATAGCTAAAGGAAACAATGCTTGTGCCATTTAACAGCAATGTAAAATCAATATACGTTCTGAAATGGCAGAAAAAACATCATTGTAAACTAGTTATTGACGTGTTAAAGTAATTTACACTTGCTGGTACAAGACATATCGTGGCAATATTTATTTAGCTGGCAAGCTGGCGGGGAGAAAATGATACGGGAGCTGCAGCTATCACCAGATGCTGGTGTTACAATGTCCGTCCATCAAACTGTCCCCCTCTACCCCGCCTCTTCTAACTCACTACCCTCCTGTTTCACTTTCCCAAATGAATGGCTCTCTTTTTGCTGAAACCTGACAGTCTTAGAACAACTGTATAATTAGAGCTGCATCTATCACACAGGTTAGTCCTGGCTTTTGGTTTTGAACTCCCATGCTATAGAAAATACACTGAGGCAAAAGGAGATATGAGCAATGCTTTTTCAGTAAACCTTATTGTTCACTGAAGGGATGCTTGAAATAAAGATTTTAAAGATGGGTGAACATGAAGTTGTACAGCATAGACAGACAACTAATGGTATACCATCTAACTATAGGAGCAGTGCAATTAGTCAATATGGCACAACACTATGTACAGACCACTTTTGAAAACTGAATAAAAACGCAGAAAGAGGAAGTATGCAGCTGTATGGTGAGCCATCCCACTATCAGCTGCAGCAATTAGAGAGCACAATGTAAAATGTCACAGTGGATCTGTATCATCGGCAGCCCTGTCACTAGAAAAGGCCAGGAGGAGAAGAGAAGCGCAGAGTATGGCAAATTCAGAACAGCCAAGCCCGTCTTAGTAATGCGAAAGTGAAGATTGTGTAACATCATGGCAGGACAACGCCGGACTCTAGTCCATATGCTGTCACGTCACCCCTTTCCTATTAGGGAGGGACAGAGACAAAAAAATATGATTAAGTGGCAATATGCATTTGTCTCCTCCAGGTTGATGAGATGTACGGGTGCAGAAGCGCAGGAAATCATATGTCTATAGAATAGGTCAGACAAACTGATAACAAACTGTATAGTGTTTGAATGTAGTTTCAGAAAATGCTTTTCATTAAACCAAAGAAAATTAACAATAATGAAGCACAATCTTAAACTGAAAAACAATTCAGACATAAAGCTTTAAGTGCAAAATGTGCTTTCAAAATATCAAAATAAAGCAGACACAGATGGAACTGAAGCATAAAAAAATGATTTCCCTGACTGTCCTGACTGAACTGGTTTATGCTCCCACTTACCATTTATATTAAGAAAATGATGGTGTTAAAAGATGTGTTTTAATTTTCAGCTCAGCATCACTTTAACTTATCTAACTGAGGAATCTCCACAGGATATAATAAATCATTTGCAGATTTTCTCTATAGTTTTTGATCAAGTTGGAATGAACGGACTTTCAGCCTGGACTCATTACAATAGGAAAAATGATTGGAAGCAGGTCTGGACACGCTCTCTGTTATTTCATTACACACCCTGCTCAAGCTTCTGAACAACAGTAGAATTATCACCTCTGCATGTGCACACCGATTCACAGAGACATGTGATAAGCAATTATAGTATTTATTTATTTGTTTATTTATTCACTTATTTATTTATTCATTCATTTGTTCATTCTTAATAAAGCAAACTCTAAATTTATTTCAGCTCTGTCTTCATGGGTTAAAAAAACATGATCTTGACAGTCTCCAAATTATGTTGACAGTTGATGTAATCTAAGAATAAAACAGTCAACATTTAAGAGATTATGTTTCTTTGTGCCTCCTTGCAGGAACAAGAGATCTATATGGCAGGTTCCGCAGGACCACAATATATTGTAAGCTCCCTCTAGTGGCTTCTGAATCAATTGCAATGCAATCAGTGACATTATATAGAATCTCATACAAACTTTAATTTCTGTTTTTAGATTTCAGTATCAGGCTACAAAAGAAGTGTGTACACTGTGCACGTCATTTATTCATTCAGATATTAGAACAGAAAAAAAAGCACAATACTGGAAAATATTCCTGTAGATCATAGGATAGACATGGTGTAAATGCAGTATGTGAGCCTTTTGTGTTGTTTAGCTGCTTGCTAAAGGAGCCAGTGGAGGTTCACACACAGTACCACAGAGACCCTGCAGCTGGGTTTGCCACTAAGGAACGGAGATGCCCAGGGAGAAAGATAAAGAGAGGGAGATGTGGAGAGTATGGAAAAGAGGGAGCTAAAGAAAGAGAGGGAGTGTATGAGAAAGAGGGAGAGTGGGGGTGAATGTTTTGCCTAGTTTGCCACAAGCTCTTCAAAGGCTACGTCTTGCCTACAACACATCTGGGAATGAGAGTGAAAGTTGAAGAGTTCCTCTTGCTCTTTTCTCTCAAGCCCCCAAACCCATTTTGCTGATTCCACTTTTTTTCATCTCTTTTCCTTTCAGCTCTCGCCTTGCCCTCTCCATTTTGTTCGCTCTCTCTTTTCACCCATCACCTACTCACACAAAACTTTTTGTCCAGCTGTTCTCTCATTGATATTAGTTCCGTTCACTCCTTTTTGTTATTTACTATTCACAATTACAACATTTCACTTATCTATTTAAAAATTGACAACATACACTGGCTGCACAAAACAAGAAACAATTAAACTAACTGGGAAGGCGTCCTATAAGCAGACAGTCATTTTTAAAAAGCCTTCACCAGCTGTCGAAATGTATGTCAAACAGAGCAAGGGACATCAGCGATGTATGCATTTTCTATAAACAAAGCAAAATGTTGAGAAAGTGAATGCTTATACGGAGCGCTGATTCTTCAGAAGAGGTGTTGGCAGGTTAAGAGGATACCTTTTCTCTGTATATTTCTACTGTTTTAGTCACGGCTCTTTCTTCTTTCCAATTTCATTTTCCCCCCTCTATCTTCCTTTCTTGCCAAGGTTTATCCCTGAGGTGTCCTCTGGGGCTACCTACTGGATAAGCCATTTGAAATGTATTTTCTAAAGAACCTTTCGTTCCATTTTTGAACTGCAGCTATCTCTCTAAATGTCCTTAAGAAAAAGTGCAAGGAAAAAAAACAGCAAATGTTTGAAACTATTCTAGCTGTACTTTTCTATGCAGTTTTCAAATATAGAAAGGAGTCATAATTGTCAAGTGGTAGTGATACAGACTTTTGGGACTGTGATCTGTGCTGGTGTGTAATGCAGAATATGACCCGCACTCTGAAAAACTTGCACTGTGCCATTATTGTGGACTTCAACAGGGGCTGATTAAAGGCCAAGCACATAGGGCAGAGCAGGAATTTGGCTTACTGTAGATCATACACTGGTAAAACTGACCAAGGTTTCTTCTTAATCTTTCACTGAACAAAAGCATGTTATTAGCTGATAAGGGAAAACTTAGTCAAAAGAAGGTGAAGCAAAGACATTAAAACATTTTAAATTCAGAATCATTGCACTCTTGATGAGCTTATGTCCATAGTTTGCATATAAACGTATACAGTATTTTAAAGTATCTAAAGGGGCAATCTATAGTCCTAAAGCCGTAATCAGTCATTTCCTGTAAAGTGCATCACTGTGTCACATCATGGACTGCAGCCTTCTCTGTCAACCAATTATGCCAATTACAGCAAGAAACCCCTGTGGTGTTTTGATAAGACCCTCCACAATTTCTTCCAATGAAGCAATTAGTTCCAGCATTTGTTTACAGAGAGTGGATGTGACTTGAAGCAAAAATAATATTTTTTATCTTCATTTTCTATCAGAGCAGAGTAAATCCACCACCGGCTAATCTTAACCTGGCTTTTTCATTGAGGTTTAATCCTGTCATGGCAACTTAGCATCTAGTATGGAAAGTTCATGTATATATGATGGTGTATGTGATTAGTCGTATGCCCTATGAGTGTGCACATGTGTGCGTTTGCACTTGACGAGCATGCGGAGGAGAGAGATCCTGCACACAAGCCAGTCATACTCCTCCTGCCCCCTCCCACTTCTCATCCATGTCAAGAAGCAATCACGTGTGAAAACTTGCCTTAACTTCCCGTGCCTGTGTGACTACAGCGTCAGAGAGTTTGACAGATCTGTGCGCCATGGAGGCGTCTCCCAGCCATTTGGCATGCCATGCGCGTCTGGTGCGCTGGAGACTGCCTGTCAAACGCCTATGAGTCGGTGGCGCAGCCAGGGACCCTACGGAGCGCCAGATGGGCCATTAAGGTAGTATTAATGTAGATGCCATCGCTTTTCTCCTCTGACTGGGACATGCTCTCTCGAACTGCGAGCAGCTGCTGCCATTTACTGGGACAGCTTCCTGCTAACTTTGGCCAACTGGCATCACTACTGACTACCTCTCAATGTAATGATACATTTTTCTTCTCTCTATACCTGTGACTTTTCCTCTTTTCTTCCTGCCCTCCTTTTCCAGATGTTTTAACAGGATAGAGCTGAAACTTCTTGCTGTTCCTGCTGCCAAAGTGTTACACAGGCCCACAATCCTGCAAATACTAACAGTGATTCACCCTCCCCTTTTTTCCACAGACATATATGTGCACATATAAACACCAGCACTCTAATTGGAGTACAGAAACTGGATCCATCTGTACACCCACTCTTAAGCTCATAATCAAGGCGTGATATTCAGTAGTGTACGGTTATTTCTGTTTATGCCCTACTGAGTGCTAATATCATGCTTTAATTGAGAGAAAATTGGCTGTTGGCAAGAAAAAGAAAAGAAGGTTACCAAAACCCCAACCATGGATAAGTGTTGCAATCAGTAATATTCTATTTAGTTAAGTAGCCTAAAATGGGATGTTTTGAGATCATTATTCAAATCACATTGACAAAATCCTATTATGAGAATTAGTTTTCCAGAAGGAAATGTACAGAATTATTGATGTGTAATAAATGTGCTTTCAGCTCTACATACACTAGGGGAATATTAGGAAACAGTGGGGCATATGATTCAAACAGAAACAAGGTCACAAACACCATATTCTCTCGTTCACACTGAGAAAATAATTCATATTTCAAGTGCAAACTTTGCATAGTACTAAACAGCATAAAGAATACTTTCAGAGTATAACAGAAGTTATTGCACAACACAATATCAAGAGAAAAGGTGATAGGGAGTGAAGCGTCAAATAGGTGGGTAGCTTAAAAAGATGCAAGATCTCCACAGGCACATGTTGGCCTTCCTGCACAGCAGAGACTACCTCCCTCTGTTCTCTCTCTTTCCCGTCTCTCATTTTGCAGCCCAGGGCCTATGATAAGGAACTGAACAAGTGTCTTTTGAGGTGCCCCTGGGGAAGATGGGTATAGTAGCTGAGGTCGCTGTACACCCACACTGAGTTCCCACGTACTGCACTGTAACAATAGGCAACCGAGAAGTAAAAACTCCACAACGACTTTATTGTCTGGCAGCCTCTCACTTTCTCCCTCCCTCAGCAGCATCAGTCAGAGGGAGGTGGGTGGGGAGGTGGGGAGGGCTGTCTATGTTTTGTCTCAAGAGGCAGCTGAGATGAGGACTACAGGGTTGGCATCACTGGTGGTCAGTGTTGAAATCAAACGCACTACCACCGAAGCGCAGCAAACGCTTATGCTCCCGCACAGCCGTTAGTGTACTTGTGGTATCAAACTGACACCTTCTCCCTTGGCTGCTCCTGACAAGGAAATTCCTCGTCTAAAAATTAGTTGTGCCTTGCCAAGAGCACAGTAGCAATTTGTACAGTTGTGAATAGATTTAATTCTGAGTAGATGAGATAAAGGTTTATTGTGGTGAATAACAATATGCAGGCCCAGAGGGTCCAAATGCATTGCACTCAGACGGTGTAAGCACAGACAAAAATGAGATAATATTAATAATAATAATAACAACAACATCCCTTATTGTTGACCTCTCACTGTAGACAGAGTACTCAACCAGCTTTCTGTCAACTCACTGATTTGAAAGCAATTTCAAAAACCTCCTCTAAAAATCACTAATCAATCTGGTCTAACAATGCAAACCAATTTCTTCTTAGTTGATTGAGAGCAGCAATTGCTATTTTGATGCTTGGGCTCAATGAATAAGTGCCAGCTTTCTATCTGGGTATCTAAATTCTGAAAAGAAGCACACTGGCACTAATCAGCTGTCTGCCAAGTAACCAGAGCAGCACAGGGGATCACATTCATTTTTGTGTTTGTGCCTAACCGCCTGACAGACAAGATTAAGCAGAGACAAATTGTAAAGTAAACTTGAGGATGAGGAAACAGGCCCTGTATTTTCATGTGTGGCAGTACAGGGTTCTATTTCCCACAGCTTTATCCAGGAAATCCAACCTGCATTGAACAGGATCAGTTCCTTTATTTACAAGGTGCATGTTATTGCTTTGCCATGCAAATGCTTTCAAAAGCACAGTAAAGCCATCCTGCTATTGTGAGAGAATGATCGTTGCACCAGGACAAGCAAGCCAGGCTTTGATAGGTGCAGAATAACGGTGTTACAGAGCTAAGCAGTGTGCGTGTGGGTGTGCTGCAAATAGGTTATTTTGGAAAGGGTTTTTTTTTTTTTTAGAAGAAGAAGAATGGAGGCATTACTGAAGCCTATTGGTGCACTGAGATATACTTCCAACCAAGGCGATTAAAATGAAAAGAAATATATAATGTTATTTTACACTAAACTAAAGACAGAAGCAGAAAAGCCTGTAATCACATTATTATTTGTGTCGGAGATCAAGATCAATCAGGGTTAAAGCATGTCACAATGTTTAACAATGACAATAAATAGCTGTGTATGTAGGAGATACTGTACTGTATGTATACAACACAACTGAGTATGAGATTGGGGTTGGGAGATGGTAGGAGCTCACAGAGGCTTGAGTTCTCTTATTTTTACCATCCTCTTTATCAAATTTTTCTTTCAATTATACTTGCATTCTAATGCCACAGAATCAATATACTCCTACATGCTGGACAGCAGAGTAAGTATAACTGTGCCTAACCATCATCAAAATGCAGAAATGGTAGAACAAAGGAACAAAACACACAAGTATAAAGGGGGCTTTGCTCCCCAAAGAGGCCTGTGCTGGCAAAACTACTACAAATTGCATAAACATACACAAACTAAAGAAACTTTCAATGGCTTAAAGAATGCATGCAAAGTCTTTAAAAAAGCATGTACAGCAGTACAGGGCCATGTTAATCACAAACAGCTACTCAAACCTCACATTTTTAAAGGCTTTTAAAATGTCTCTAACAAGCAGGTGCAGAGTGGGTGACTGCTAAGATTCAGTCACTAATGCAATGAGTTGGTGAGCAAGTGAGTAGTAAGAAGGAGATTCAAACTTAATGAGAGCTTTGGCAGCTTGTGTAAAAAAGGCAGGGAGGCAGGCAGTGATTAACGGAACACTTCAGAGTACAAGGCACAGCGGTGCTCAAAGAAAACAGTGATGATCTCCACTTAATCGCAGAGAAGCCCGGAGCATCTGCCGCCAGAGCAGGGCAGCGGCACCGGCGAGCTCCCGCTCCGCTAGGCTGTCATCTCCAGAGATCTGCGGCCATATGCTCGGCTCTGCCGCAAACTCACAGGAAGTTAATTTTCTGACAAAACACTGGGATAAATATGACATTCAAACAAGTTGTGTGCAGCCAGGCTGAACACGAAAGCCGTGCCAAGCTCAAGCTGCACATGTGTCACACAAACAGTTTATTTTCCTGCAACCATGGTCGGCTGTGCATATTTTTGTAGAAATATAGTGAAGTACTGGAACATTTTCTGCAAGTAGATGATAATTTACTTAAAGTCCAATTCATGCATGTGCAGAGAAATATAATAATAATAATAATAATAATAATAATAATAATAATAATAATACACACAACAGCAGAAACACCTAGTGTAATTTTCTTATACATATGTCAAAACATTTCTGAATGAAAACACATTCCTTAAATCGATGAAAAAACAACCACATAATTTTTTGTGAGAAAGAGAAACAGGAAACAAAAATAATGAAAGCTCTTCATGATGTTATTAAAACTATGTCAGTCAAACCATTAAATAGCAAATCTGTCTAACCTTATTTGCTGCAGGTGAAATGCCACAGTGGCCCTGAACAAAAGACTCAGGTGTGAGCAGAAGCCAAACACCTTATTACTGGTCTTGTAAAGAACTGAATATGCTGTTTGTTAAATCTCAGTGGTCTCCTACCACTCCATTTCATACACAAAGGAGAAACTGAGCCTTGGAAGTGAAACCAGCAGTTCTAACCTACAGATTCTGTACAACAATAGCCGGTATCGTATAGTATGAAACTGAGGGATAGCTAGGGGCGGAGCAGGCTGGCCCTCCAGAAATAAAAGAAGAAAACTCAGATATATAAGCAGGCAAGATGGATTGAGGAAGTTGAAAATTGATAAGGAAGGGGACAAGTTTGTGTCTACATCTGTGCAATCAGAGGCCACTGGTATGAAGCAGGTGGCTCAGATTGTCATACTCTCATACTACTAGGCCCTATTCTCTGCCATTAATTCTGCATTATCTCCTTTAGTATAATTTGCTTTAGCAGTGAGATGTGAAGGCTGGCTGCAGCTTTGCAGATCCTTTATCCACACAGAGAGGTGGGAGCTTTGGCACCTGTGCCCTGGTACTGCTGCCTGGTGGTCAGGTGCTTTCTGACCCCATAAGGCAAGTTTCATATAACTCAACGGCTACTTTTCTGGTAATGTGAGTTTTGTAAATGTTAACAAAGGCCAAAGAGTACTAGGTAACATAACAAAAAGTATCTGATAAAAGAAAACAAAACAAAAAAAGTGATGAGACAAGCAAAGACAAATTAGATTTAACTAAGCAGATAAGCAGAGTAAGCTTGTCTGTACTGACATCAGCATAGCATAGAAAGACTGATGATGAAAGGTAACATTTGAGACAAGAATGAGAGAATATTCTCTGAGCTACACAGCATCTTTTATCTTTTTTAAGTCATCCATTACAAAATGAAAGTATAAAAAAAGCGAAAAAACATAAACTTAATGCATAACACACTAATGTAGGAGAAATCTGTTGGAAACACAATGCATCCATGTACATGCCCACAAATGCACACACCTATATATCAAGTGTTGAGCAGCAATCATTCACCAGGATGCTGGCACATTGCAGTAAATGGGCTTATTTTGCATGAGATGGGAAAGGGAGCGATGGGCTGCAGTGAGCAAAAGAGGGACTGGGGGACTGAATCAAATGATATGAGTAGGCAAAATTAAGCTCCAATGCAAGTGGAACACTTCACAAGAGAGCCAATTTCAATTCCAGAGCACTTAATTTAGGATTTGTGTAGTTCAGCAGCATGCTGCTGTACAGTAAGCCATGCAAGGACAGAGATTGAGAGAGGCAACCAACAAAATGCCATCCAGGCCCTTAAGGTATCCATCACGTTGCCCAGCATCCATCTGCACCCCCATGCCCTGCTTTTCTTGCAATGAATTATAAACTGATTTACTATAGATACTATATGGATGTTTTAACGAGACAAATATTTTGAGCTTTGTAATGCATAAAGTTTAAAGCAGCCATTACTCTAAACACGATATTTTCATACTTGGGATGCTACGAAAATCAACCTTCCTGAGTTCAGAACCTTCTGTGGCATAAAAGTTGTTCACAAAACTAAAATCCAGAGGTGGAAGTAATTAAATATAAATACTCAGATTACTGTATTTAAGTAGTTTTTTGGGATACTTGTACTTTTATGAGTAGATTTCCAAGTCTGTACTTTTCTACTTTTTGTTTTTAAGTATTCATTAATCCATGTAATCCATGTAATCCGCAGCTTCTTTTAAACTGGAATTACCCTTTTATGTTTTCTTTTTTTTCTAAATTCTTGTTTTTAATTTCAAATTATGCTTTTTATTCTTTTACTTTTTAATGCTTCTTCTGCACCCCACTGTAATGCTTTTAATGTTTTATNTAAAGAACTTTGAATTGTTTTGAAACATGAATTGTGCTATACAAATAAACTTGCCTTGCCTAAATTACTTTTGAAACCATAGTTGAGTACTGAGTACAATTTTAATTCATATCCAAACCTTTTATTTGCATTTTTGTCGCCAGTAAAGTGATTTGATGGCAAACAAGCTGACGAAAACCAGGTCATGAGGACGAAAAACAACACAAAACAAAAAAAGGATGTTAGTGATTGATCTTTAATTAATTTTTAATCAAGAATGTAACCAGTTAAAAATGTTTTCATGGATATTTAATCAATACTCGCGGCTCCTCATGTAGTTTAGTTTTTTGTCTGCCTGAGACATTTTCTGAATAAGGAAATAAAAAAATACAATGAGAAAAAAATTGGGGAAAAACACTTATTTTGTATATTATCAATTATTAATGATTAATAGTAGATTGTTGGCGTCTTAACTTTTGGTAAAGGAAAATACACATTTTCAAACCCTAGTCTGGAGAAGTGACAGTGACATCAGTGGTTAAAAGTAACTAATACTCTGTATTGAGTATTCTTTTTTTTTTCCTTTGTACTTTTACTAGATTATGTCTCTAATACCAGTACTTTTACTTGTAATTGAGTAATATTTTAGCAATGTAACAGTACTTGTACTTGAGTTACAATTACACTTTGTTAAGTGCCTTGAGACGACATCTGTCGTAAATTGGCGCTATATAAATAAACTGAATTGAATTGA
>JAPMNP010632178.1:0-22063 GCA_029874935.1 Atherina boyeri
GTGTGAGGATCACTAACAGCTCCGGGTTTGGGAGATTCCCCGCTTTAACTACCACATTATGCGCTCAAACGCACGCTGTTTCTGAGCTGTATGATCAATCATGCCATGTCAGTGATAATAGTGAATGATGGCAGACCCTCTGTGATACGCTGCGCACGGTATTGATTGCGCGTAACAGACAAATACGCAGGTTTTGTGCGTCAAAGGCTTCACTCAGAAAAAACATACTCCTTTTCTTTCATTTTGACAAATAGCAACTGGTGGCCCGATATGACACGTGAATAAAATATTTTCTTATTAAATACGTTAAAAATATATGAATAAGTTAATATTTAAATATTAGATGTCATGTTATTTTTCTGTGTAGCCTGTTTGTGTGATGAAAATAATTTTTTGAAAATAATGAGTAAAGAATTCTGCTTTTCACTTTTAGGCTTTAAGGCAGAGAGATAAATATGGGTTGAATATTATAAATATTCAGCCAAACGCAGTTTCTTAAAACATCATTGGAAATAATTTGAAAAAGAAAAAGTTAGAGTTTGGAACTTCTTTTTCAGGCATTGACTTGTGTCTGCCTGCGTCATTCAGATTGTTAACACTGTATCCTGACTGTCCCGAGTGAATCCCATTTAAAATGTCTGCTGCTCGGCTGGGCTGCAAATCACCCTGTTTACAATCTCACACCAACACTCACATCAATTAACTGGCCATTGATTTTCCCGCCCGGAACATTACAATATTGCAGCCCCCCCTCTCTCCAAGCAATTTTAACTTTGGTGCTCATAATTGCATGGGCTTTTTAACAGCGCGCATGCACACTCCCATCGCGCCCCCTCACCTGATTGCTAATGATCATTTGCTGTTTGGTTCCGTTAGTCACTTCTTACATTTTTATTTACATTTTTATTTATATTGTCAAAAAGTTCAGACATTACAAAAAAGCAAAAAATAAAAATAATTTTTCCAAAAGAAAAATAAAGAAATCCAAAACTTAAATCATTGTTAATTATTAGAAATAACATGCTGATAAAGGAGATCACTCAGGGCCATCAGAGGTATTTGATTTTCCTCTTGCTCTCTCCTTTTTTTCATGAATAAGTAAATAGTGAGGCTTAGTCGAAACTAAAAGATAGCTGACACAAGAGTGGACCAGATCCATCTCGCCTGCAGCTGCTCTTTAAATATTCAGTGAAAAATAATGGCATCCGAGGCATCACCTATAGTAACATTATTATCTTCATTTCTCAAAATCAGCCCGACTGAGAGCTTCGTTTATCTTTTTCAGGTAATAAATCTACTCGACTCAGTGAAGTCCTTGGGGACCTCTTGCCCTCTTAAAACATCGCGACTGAAGGTGCACTTCTTGAAGTGCAAATAATATGAATTATTATTATCATTTTGATAATAATCATAATGATGATCATAATAATATTTTTTTAATTTCAGTGACTTAAAAATAAGTATTTATATGAATCATATTTTAACAGAATGACATACCATTTTCTCACAAAAATTGTATCATTTATTCTCATTTTTAATCTACAAATATTCCACCGGATGCCCAGGGTAAAAAGAAAAAAAAGGGGGGGGGGGTAGTTTTGTTACAATTAAGTGAAGCGAGAGGGAGATTAGTACACGTGATGTGGGTGCAAGTCAAGAATCTCTAAATAAATAAAGTTTTAGGTAAGAAATTAAAAGCTTTATTTATGTCCATTCAGATGAACAGAGTTCAGTCTCTCCGCTGTCCCTCTCCTACTGATCATCTCCGCGCGCGCTGCATGTTTGAGTCTGCTGTGCGCAAAGAAAGAGAGAGAGAGGGGGAAATGAGGAAGGAGGAGGGGGAGATGGAGAGGAGAGGAGGTGGAGGTGAATGGTAGCGTGACTGAATATCTCGATGACCAATCAAATCCTCGATGGGTTGGGCTCTGGGTTTGTCCCACTGCCGCACGGGCCCTCAAAGTTTGTTTATTCGCGGAACGCAGTGTGTGATGAAAACGTGTTAGTAAGTGACTCCCTTTCTGCTAATCATAATCAAACGAAACTGATTGGGACGTCGGATCGCATCGTGGATCCCTTTTTTCTTTCTTTTTTAAATTATTTTTTCACTTGGAAAGGCGTTCTGCCGGTGCCGTTTACGCACGGAACATGCTCGCGTTTTAGTGCACCGGCAGCCCCGCTTGAAACTCTTCAGAGAGTAGGTGTTCTACACACAACAAGAGCTGAATTATGACCATCTAAATGCGAGAGCGGAGGAGAGACGGCCGAGTTGTACAGAGAAGAAAGTTGGTTGGAGATCGCGGAGATTTTGAGTTGCGCTCCACATCTACAGGAGAGGCAAAGAAAAAGAAAAACTGCGATCGCTGCTTGATCAATGAAAGATTGAAAGATACTGTCGCAGGAATGGACTCGAGACGCTGACATTCCCCTGTACTAGTCAAAGATAAGCTTCGGCTTCGCTCCCAGAAGGGGTTAAAACCATATCTAAAGGGAGTTTGGAAAACCCAGCCTTTCTTCCCCAAACGGATCAAGTCATTGGGTGGGAGCTGAGAGAGAGACAAGAGTCCCCAGCAAATCAGGAGCTAATTGATTAAAGAGACTTCATTTGAATAGGAGGGGGGCTGGCGAGGTGCCAATCGCCTTTCAAAGAAGCCCCCCCTCCCCTCCCCCTCTCTATGATTAATCGTAGAGCATTATTGATAATCATAACGGGGCACATGCGCGGTGGATGGGCTCGATTTACGTAATTTTTGAGGAGGTTTTGTAGTCATTTTTTTATTCTTAGCCTGCTGATGTGCCAGCCAGCATGTCGCGGAGGAAACAAGCGAAGCCGCAACACTTCCAATCCGACCCTCATCTGCCTTTATCGGAGCACAATGGTGAGTCCAAGTAAACTATCGCTGCTTTTATCCACGCACCGTCAATTTCTCACACTTTTTAGGTGTGTTTTATGGCGACAGTGGGGAAAGACGATCGTTAGGAGTTTACACTTTGAATTGGACTTTCTATTACTAACATTTGTTTGTTTCCATTTCAAATCTATAATTTGATTAAAATCTGACTTTTGACTAAACTTGATGCTTAAGATTTCTTTACACTCACTGATTCAATATAAATATCAATTTAGATACTTTTCTCCTTTTTACTAAGTCAGTTATCGATATGAACAACTTAGTTTAGAAATTATTTTCACCTTTGTATTTATTTTTCTTCTTTCTCTCGTTTTTTAAGTTTAAAAAACTTTTAGTCACCTGTTTTTTCAACTAAAGTAGAAGTTCTCGACTGGTATGGTTTTTGGTGGTCTTGTGTTTTAGCGGTGCGCCAATATGGACCACCCTGTCGCTTCTGCCGGGACTCCCAACTTCTGCTGCGTCCCGGACACAGAAATATTCCCTTCCGCGTCTTTCAGCCCCGCGCTGTAAATTCGAAAAGCTTCACTGTTTTCCCTCTTTTATTAAAATCCTTTTTGGCGAGCCGTTTGACTGTTTGCACACCCTTGGTTTTATTGCCACGAGTTGAAATAAAAGAGCCAACTGCGCCAAATAACGTAAATAAACTTTTTATTTATTTATTTATTTTGTGCATCAAAAATTCTGATACGATTTCTCCATTTCACTCATCATTTACTCTTTTTGCACAAATTGCATCATCATGCCCTCCTGGCTTGCACACTGTTAGACACACGCACACACACACACATAAATTACACAACCCCTTTTTGTTTTATTACTAAATAACGATCACTTTCTCAACCGAAATAGACGCAGATAAAACTTGGTTTTATTTTTACTTGTGTGTTTCGGTTGACATAAAAACGAATTAATGATTTTGCACCGCCGTTGTTAAAAAAATGTAACAATGTGTTTGTCTATTTGAAGAAAAAATTAAGAAACTCGCTTTAACAGCTTTGCAACCTAAGTATAAGATGAGTGTAAGTGGCATTCAGAAGTGCAAATTCGGGACTGTGAACTAGTTTCCAACCAAAGACAGTCAAGTTGCATTTGATTAAATTGTTTTCCAAATTTCGTTGCGATGATCACAGAAAAGGCAAACAGAATATAAAAGTATGAATTATTTTTATGATAATGTAAAATTAGGTAAACGTTTTAAATTAGGTGCATGACGTTGCGCTGCAACGTTTACAGGCCTTTCTTTATTTACGAAAACCAAAACATATTTTCAGTAATTTCGAGAAATGCCACAACATAATTCTGCTATGCAGCTTGATTAATTTCGTTACATAATATTTATATTTTGAATATTTTATTTTACACCCTAAAAATATGTTGCACTTCCCATGAAGGACGAAAAATATATTAAATGAAAAAGAATCCTTGTTGTGGTGACTTCTTATGAAAGGCCTATAAATGTAATATATGCAGTGTAAATATATTTTCAACAGCTCTTTGTGTTTAGTGCAACCTGAAGAGCATGTGCAGCTCATTTGAAATAAGCACTGAAAGTCATGCACAGACGCGTATTTTCAGCCCAGTTCATGTGATTTTTAGGAACTTGATGGTTAATGCAAAAACCAGTTAATTCCTGAGTGCTGTTTTTTCTGCATTTTCCTTTAAATCTAATAAAGGTAGAGTAATGAAGAGTCACTCTTGTCACCAACAGCAGACTGCAGAATGCTGAATTCCCCAATTATGTCCAATACTATGCCACATATTAAAATACCTTGCAAGTGTCTTGTGTGTGTGATTATAGGAGTAGGGAGATGTTGTCTGAAAGTTTGGGGGTATTTTGCTGAGACAGTGTTCGTACTGAATGTGCAGAGTTTTGTGCAGAGTTGTGGAAGCCGGAAGTGGAACAGAAAGTTATTGTGTTTGTAGCTGAGCTTGGTGATGCTGAGGGGCTGTTGCTGCTGGGAGGTCGGAGGGTGGGATGGTGAGCTGTTTTAACCTTTGCCAGTGTCCCTCTGTGTGGAGGTGATCAGAGTTCAGCGCCCAGTGTGTTCCTCTCTGCCTTGCCATTGACCCTACTGATCAGAGCTGTAAGCGGCCCAGCAAGGCCTCGGCTTGTTTTTTTTGTTTTTTTTAAATGTGTGTGACTGTGAGGCCTTATCAATGTTGTGACCATCCCCTCACGCCCTATCAGAATGGCCCCCCCGGAGGGCAGATTGGCAGGGCGGCCCCCTCTACACTCTTCTTCCTTGCAAACACAGTCGTTCGTCAGGTTGCAGTGTTTATGTGGTGTGAGTCTAGGTGTAGCATGAAGGACTCGCTTTGTCTTTTTCCCTCCCCTTAAGCATGTCACCAAGGCAGAGCTTCTTAGACTTGAGTCTCGTCCTGGACCACGGCAGCTTTAGTGGAACCCCATCTAGTATTCACTGGGATGGAGACGGTGTGAGCAGAAATCCTCCTGAAGTTACAAGTGTCAAGAGGCTCACAGAGGGCCCCCTGCGAAAAATAATGTAGGATCTCTCAAAGCTCTCCGTCAACTTTTTTCAACTAATCCTCGCTTTCTCATCTCTCATATTCAGACTTTGCTCAGTCTCTTCGAGGCTCTGTCCTCCTGCTCTTTGTCTTTCCTGATGCCCTTTAGCCCTGCACACTGCTTACATTGTGCTCTTGATAGAGATTCTATAGAAGTTTTACACACTCCTTCATACCAGCTTGACTTTATCTTGATTTTAATTCGAAGTTAATCCTTGCTATTTTGGGAATTAAGCCTAATGCTAGCATCTGCGCTGTTGGCTATACTTGTCTTTTGTGGACAGTGGATTTGTAGTGATGCATTGACTATTTTTTTTTTTATCTTCTGGTCATCAAGTAAGATAAGAGTTTAAAGAGAAAAACTGTTGCCATGTTGAATTCAGTGTTGAAACGATTCTTATGTTTTACATTTTTTCTGTCACACAAACTTGAGTCAGAGTTCGGCAACTTGGACTGTCCACTGCCGTGTCACTCAGGATGAATATATTTTCCTAAATTTTTCTCCATTTTTACCATGAAAATGTCATTTGACTTTTAATTGAATTTCTTCTTTTTTTTAGTTATTTCAAATTCCAGTAATATTTTTCTTAATATGATTAATGTTATGATTGTGTTTGCACTTTTTGAAAATGTACTTCCCATAAAATATTGTTGAATTTGAACAGGAACCTGTTTTCGTTAAAGAAAAGCTTTGTGTGTGTGTGTGTGTGTGTGTGTGTGTGTGTGTGAATGGAAAGGTGAATTATTTAACAGAAAATACTGTTTTTCTTTTCTTTTCTTTCCTGTTTTTTTTTTCAATATTTGCAAACCTCAGCTTGCACACACGCATGTAAATCCGAACACGTATATATTTTATTTACGATTAAATTTGCTTCTCAGGAGTTTGCCAGCCAAAAGTTTATTTTCTGTTTTCATTCCATTCACCAACATATGAATGGATTTTCTTCACAGTAATTTGTGTAAAGTCAGCCTAAAGAAAAGAGTAAAGGTGTTTCTTTAATCTTCACATTTTTCACACTATGAATCAAACACTTTTTTCCTTCTTTTTTTTCAAAATTAATGCTCAGGGTGTAGATCGGTGGGTGGGTCGAAGGAGGGGGGCTTAACATGAAAAGTTATCATTAAAGTTGAGTCTTCCCTGTTTGCATGGTTTGGTGGTGTGAGGGCCGGGGTTTACTGTCATGGCAACTTTGCGTTATCTGATGTCTCTGAGCGGAGAAACATTGAGGGAGATAATCCCTGAATTAAACAGGATCTGCTTTGAGTCGACTGAGATGAGCAGGGCCAGGCTGTGCCGACGATCCCCGCCGCTCCCATGCTGCGTGAACAATGGGAAGGCATCCTGTCTCTCTGTGGGGCAGGGCTGCACTTCTCTGGGTTTCATTTGCAAATGAATTCTTGGCCCTGATGAAAGTGTTGAGGGGGCCAGAGCCACAATGAAAGGGATTCATAGAGAAATGCAATTTGTAAATCAACTTGTATGTTAAATAGCAGGATTTTAGTGTGACAAAGAGGGAAATGAATAAGGAAAGTCTGGAGCACAGCAGTGGCTCTGGGGGCAGGGTGTCGTCTTGCCTTTTCTCTCCCTGACTCGTCCCGTTTATTAAAATGGAAAAATTTGAAAACCTGTTTCTGTGTGCCTGTCAAAGGAGGCTCATTGTTTTTTAATTTTCATCTGAGTAGCAGCAGAAGTTTCTGTTTCAGTATTTCTTGTTCTGTGAGCTGGTGTGTCCAGTTTGTTAGTTTTGGCAAGTTTTAGATGCATGCTTTCTAAAGCTTCCTGCTCTCCAGTGTTGACCAACTTATGTTCTTAGTCAAATTGTCTGTTTTTATTCTCGTGTTTTTCCTGTTACTTTTTTCTCAGGAGAATTTGATGACCGCTTTTTGTTTACATGATATCGTTTAAGGGTCTTTTTTTCAATTATAAGACAAAAGTGCATGACATACAAAAACAGATTTTTTTTGTTAAATTTTTATAAACAATTTTAAAAAATAACTTTGGAAATAAATATTTTTATGTCGTATCTTTTCCATCAAATGGGGTTTACATTTAAATTAATTTTCTCTTTTTTCTTTTTTTTCACCAGTTAGGTTTTACTTTTAGTGAGTGCATGTAGCTGTCTGGTGCCACAGGCTCTGTTGTTCTGTCTCACTGTGATTGCAGGCTGAGTGGATACAAATTAGTTTAGTGACATAGATAACCTGTCCAAGATGTCCATAGTTGGCTGAAAATGAGCAAAGTTGACAGCAAATTGAAAGTCTAATAAGTCCTTCAAATGCTTGATTTGCGCCGAGTGGACAAGCAGACTTTGAAGGGCATAGAATATAGGAAATCAATGCCTCTCTATGAAATTTCATTAAGACCTGAATGTCCTCACTTCATTCTATTCTATATTTTGATAGATTATCTGGAGAAAATGATTACCTTTGGGTTGGCTGATAAAACCCAGATGTACATCTTCAAAGATCACTTTTAAGAAATATTTGAGTGGTTCCCATTGATTTTGTATCCCCTCTTATCAAGTTTCAGAGGCTACTGCATTGAATAAGGCCTCTTCTCATTTCTGTTGGCTTATTGTTGCCTTTGGATCGTTGTTTTTGTGAGCACATCAAAAGGATAAGTGTAAAACTGATTAACTTAAGATTAACAACAATGGAATTTGAGGAGATAAAGCTGCTTCTTCAGCTGCAAAACATTTCTAATCACTAATCCTCTGTTTCCTCTTTTTCAGGGGACACAGAACTTTGCTCCGAGGACGCCCCCAGCAAGGAGTCAGACGCCCACGTCTGTAACAGATGTTGTGCTGAGTTCTTTGAACTTTCAGATCTCGAGGAACACCAGAAAAATTGCACTAAGAATCAGTTAGTTCTGATCGTGAATGAAAATCCTGCCTCCCCTGCCGGAACTTTCTCGCCTGGGTCTCCTCCCCATAATCCCGATGACCAGATGAATGACACAGCTAATAACACTGATCAAACAGAGTGCAGTGACCTTTTGGAGCCTAACACCCTTGAAAAAGACGAATCCATGGATGTGGATGTGTCCGGAATGAGCAGCGGACATGAAGAGGAAAGCAGTCAAACAGAGAGCAGGAGCCCCATCAATACAGTCAGTAGCCATGCGGGCAGGGGCACCTCTGGTCCTGCAGTTGGTACTTCAGCTATTTCTGCCTCTCTACCTCAGCTCAGCAACCTAACTGAACTGGGGAACTTCTCCATGATCAACAGCAATGTCATTATAGAAAATTTGCAGAGCACCAAAGTTGCAGTGGCTCAATTCTCCCAAGAAACCAGATCCAGTGGGGGCCCCAGGGTGGCAGTGCCAGCCCTAATGGAGCAGCTTTTAGCTCTGCAACAGCAGCAGATCCACCAGCTGCAGCTTATCGAGCAAATTCGCCATCAGATACTGCTATTAGCTTCCCAGTCTCCAGAAATGCAGGTACCCCCAACAACCGCTCCAGGCACAATGGGCCCTGCTGCCAGCCCACTGACCACACTCAGCTCACATCTCTCCCAACAGCTGGCTGCAGCCGCGGGCCTAGCGCAGAACCTGGCGAGTCAGTCAGCCAGTATCAGCAGCCTGAAACAGCTGGCTGCAGCAGCACAGCTACCTCAGTCCAACCCAAGCAGCAGTGAAACATCTCAGAGCATTACCACACTGGGACCATCGACAGTTAATCCCCAGTCCTCTGACAAGAGGCCTGGTGTTATGAGCAGCCTCCACTCTCAGCTAAGCAACTCCTCACTTGCTAAATCATCAACGCCAGCATTTGGAATAGGTAGCTTGTTAAGCTCTGCAGTGAATCCCCTTCTACCTCAGCCCCCACCTGGAAACCCCATGTTCTCTAGCTCCCTGCCCAGTGTTGGCACCACTGTAGAGGACCTCAACTCTTTAGCAGTTCTAGCCCAGCAGAGGAAAGGCAAGCCACCAAATGTCACTTCATTTGAGCACAAGAGCAGCTCTGACGATGCTTTCTTCAAACATAAATGCAGGTTTTGTGGCAAGGTCTTTGGGAGTGACAGTGCCTTGCAAATCCACCTGCGCTCTCACACTGGTGAGAGACCATACAAGTGTAATGTTTGTGGCAACCGCTTCTCCACCCGCGGTAACCTGAAGGTGCATTTCCAGCGTCATAAAGAAAAATACCCACACATTCAGATGAACCCCTACCCTGTTCCTGAGCACCTAGATAACATACCAACAAGCACCGGCATTCCATATGGCATGTCTATGCCCCCTGAGAAACCTGTCACAAGCTGGCTGGACAGCAAACCAGTTTTGCCCACGCTGACATCCTCTGTTGGCATGCTGCTGCCACCAACCATGCCGAGCCTGCCCCATTTCATCAAAAAGGAAGATCAGTCAATAGCCATAACAAGCCCATCTGTTCCGACAAAGAATGACTCAGGTGCTGCCGAACCTTCCGCTAAAAGTAACGAAGGAGTGTCTGAAGAGGGGGAAGGTGCAACTTTGCCTACCTCAAATGGAAAAAATGAAGAAAGCAGCCACTCTTCAAGCCTAATGACAAATGTGAGCTCTGCCTCAGAGAGTGTTGCTGAGTATACAACATCTAACAGCCCACCTATGATGACCAACCCACTCATGCCTCTTCTGACTGATCAGTTTAAGGCTAAGTTCCCCTTTGGAGGCATCTTGGATCCCCTCCAGGGGTCAGAGACCTCCAAGCTGCAGCAGCTTGTGGAAAACATTGACAGGAAGGTGACGGACCCAAATGAATGCGTCATCTGTCATCGGGTGCTCAGCTGTCAAAGTGCTCTGAAAATGCACTATCGCACTCACACAGGGGAAAGGCCCTTCAAGTGTAAAATCTGTGGCAGAGCGTTTACCACCAAGGGAAATCTTAAGACACATTACAGTGTCCATAGGGCCATGCCTCCCCTTAGAGTTCAACACTCCTGCCCTATTTGTCAGAAGAAGTTCACCAATGCTGTGGTTCTTCAGCAACATATTCGCATGCACATGGGTGGACAGATCCCTAACACCCCCCTGCCAGAGAGTTATCCAGAGTCCATGGTATCTGATACTGGTTCATTTGAGGAGAGAAACTTTGATGATCTAGACAATTTCTCTGATGACAATATTGAGGGCATGGAAGAGGGCCCAGATAGCAGTGTGCCTGACACACCTAGGTCAGCCGATGCTTCTCATGACAGTCTATGTAACTCCCCAGCTCCCTTTGAAATGTTAGGTCAGGAGGGGCAGGAAAAAAATGGTCAAGAGAATGCCCACAATAATGAAATGGAGGAGCCCCCAACCTGCCACATGAGGGTTAGCGCAAATGGCTTAGTTGAGGGGGATTGTCTCACCAATGATTCCTCATCTCTGGGAGGGGATGTTGAAAGCCAAAGTGCCGGGAGTCCAGCTGTGTCAGAATCTACCTCCTCCATGCAGGCGCCATCCCCCACTAGTTTGCAGCCACAGCTACGTAAATCCCCCAGCCTGGAAGAAAGGCACCATAGGGCCTTATCTTTGGACCACACCAGTGCAAGCCTCTTGCAGTCTCACCCCTCAAATGTTGGAGCCCTAGACCTGACATCTATCAATCCATCAAAA
This sequence comes from Atherina boyeri, assembly GCA_029874935.1. Lineage (NCBI taxonomy): Eukaryota > Metazoa > Chordata > Actinopteri > Atheriniformes > Atherinidae > Atherina > Atherina boyeri. The sequence continues at coordinate 11,011 of JAPMNP010632178.1, forward strand.
GACCCCCTGGGCATGATATTCCCCTATCGTGAGCGTAACACCATGAAAAACACATCCTGTGACATATGTGGGAAGACCTTTGCGTGTCAGAGTGCCTTGGACATTCACTATCGAAGCCATACCAAAGAGCGACCATTCATTTGCACGGCTTGTAACAGAGGTTTCTCCACCAAGGGCAACCTCAAGCAGCACATGCTAACTCATCAAATGAGAGACCTGCCCTCACAGCTCTTTGAGCCATCAAATACCAGTCTGTCGTCCAGCCCAACCCCTTCCCTCCTGTCTGTTGGCTCTCTCAACAAACCGGAGGTCAACGGCTTCCTCCATTGCCTCCACCCAGAGAGCAAGGACGTTCCCCCGGGCTTGGTCACATCATCTGCTTCCACCTCCCCAGTGCTCTCCACTGCTCCGCCACGCAGGACACCCAAACAACACTTCTGCAACACCTGCGGAAAATGCTTCTCCTCCTCAAGCGCTCTTCAGATCCACGAGAGAACCCACACAGGGGAGAAACCTTTTGCTTGCAGCATCTGTGGTCGAGCTTTCACCACCAAAGGAAACCTCAAGGTAAGTCTTGCTTTTCTCTCTAAAAGTTTGTGCGTGAGAATGTTGAAAAATTAGTCTCAGAGCTGCTATTTTGTTTTATATGGCATGTCAGTGCACTTGACATCAAGAGACGATAATGTTGTGTAATTAATGACGGGACGAGCTTTCTGGGAGAAAAATGACCTGAGTGGAAAGGCTGAATCATGCAGCTAATATGATTATTGGGGAGAAATTCAAGAGTGTTACCAGCTAAGAATGATTTGGTGCACAGAGTTAATTATCACAGTGAACTGGGTCACTCTGTTTTTTTTTCCATAACGGATTCTGTAAAAGATGTCACAAGATTAAATTATTAAACAAAGCATCCACTCAATGATCTACAGGAATCTGTAGTAAATGATGTGCACTGAATATGAAATTATATCTTTTTTTGTGGGTCAATTCTTAATCCTGTTGGGAAATTTAGGTTACTTGTTAATAATTAATTTCTACTTTATGTATACTTTGTTGACACTGGTCTTTTGAAATTTAACTAGCCATAAAACAATAATCAGGGAAAAAAGTCTTATTCTTTTTTTCTTAATACACTCAAACACAATTGTCCAAATGTATCTCGGATTTTTAAGATATCTTTGTGAGAAAGGGTATTGGCTGAAGTGAAATGTCACATGTAATACTGGCCAGAGCAATGAAACTGGACAGTGTAATTTTACCCTGAGCCCTGTGGTCCCCTCGTGAGATGAGCAAATTAAACTTTAGATTAAACACCATATATCAGTCTTGCCAAATTCAGATGTTTACACCATGCTGGTACCTCTTGCAGGCAGCATAGCCAGCTAACCAGTCTGCTGCACGCAGGGTGTGAAGCTATTTTAATACAGTCAAGCATTATGATTATTTTTTCCATTGCATCATCTCATGTGCAGCTCTTCTGGCCAAGTTTGTAAACATCACTAATTTTCATCCATCTCATTGCTGTGTGTGTCTCTCCTCCCCCTCCTTCAACTCCCTTTCTTTCTCCTCCCTCTCTGTCTGCGTAGGTTCACATGGGCACACACATGTGGAACAGTGCTCCGGCCAGACGTGGCCGCAGGCTCTCCGTGGATGGTCCAATGGCCTTCCTGGGCACAAACCCAGTCAAGTTCCCTGAGATCTTCCAGAAAGACATGGCATTGAGGGTGAGCAACGGTGACCCGGCTAGTTTCTGGAACCAGTACGCTGCAGCTTTCTCCAACGGCCTGGCCATGAAGACAAATGAAATCTCCGTCATCCAGAATGGAGGCATCCCACCCATGTCAGGTGGCGTGGGAAATGGGGGCAGCTCTCCCATAGGTGGCCTCACAGGCAGCTTGGATAGGCTGCACAACACGGAGCCCAATGCAGCTCTGGCTGGTTTGGAGAAAATGGCCAACACAGAGAACGGGGCCCACTTCCGGTTCACACGCTTCATGGAGGACAATAAAGAAATCGTCACCAATTAGAGTATATGTCCTCACATTGGACACAGACATGCGAAGATGCCTCAAGGCATACTGTACACACATGTAGACACACACAGAGGACGAGAAAGGAGGAGAACAAGACGAGGATAAACTGAACTGCTTTTCTCGCCACTGAATCTTTACGAACATGAGTGTGAAGACAAGTTGCTTTTTTGTACAATGTACATGTTATAGTTTTAAGGAGCTTATTTATTAGTGATTATAATCTTGCTTGAAAACAAGTGAAAGCATTAACAGTTAGTTTTTTTTTTTTCATTTTAAAGCCAGAATGGGTATGTTTGGGTGCTTTAAAAATGTGCTTTTGAAACTTAGAAAACCTGGTTAGATAACCTTACCTTGGCATTAAGTTATTTTCTGTCTGTAGTAGCTATAACCGAACTGTCTATGTTCATGTGATGCATTAGCCTCTGTAATAAGCAAACAGACTTGCTGTAAATAATGTACACTGATCTTCTGTAGATGGTCTAACATCTGTGTGTTCCCTCTTCCTGTATTTGAGACAAAACAATGACATTCAAGCAAGGGACAAAATGATGTGGTAGTTCCTTTCTTTCCAGTTGTTATTTACCTTTATCTTATTTAAAGAAGACAAAACATTGAAGTTTGCTATGTTTCAAGAGTTTCTTTAGTGTTAACTTGTTTTGTTGTTACAGTCTGTGTATTGTACTTTCTACTTTTCTGTTTACTTCCATATTTCACCTCTTGGTCTTTCTCTCTCTTTTTGTTTCCTTATAATTTGCTGTTGTTGAGAAAAAGACAGCAATTTAGAGGGGAACATTGTTTCTAGTTTATTCCCTGTTTTTTTTGGAACCGAGGCAGCCAATCAATTGAGAAGGATTGTCCTTACGTTTCTCAGCTGGATTTCCACGTTTGCTGCTATGTCCCAGCATCCTCACTGACATCAAGTGCAAAAGTTGTGTGTTGAAGCTTCTGTAAATACGTTCAGATGTGGAAATACATACTCCCTCGCAGAGAGAAATGTACATATTGCTCACACATGAAGTCCGTTATGGCCAGGGGACAAAATGATAGTGTTTTTATAAATATAAATATATATTGGGTTTGACAACCTTCGGACTGTTACATGCACTTTCTTGGAAAGTTGGAAGATCTTTATGGGTCCAGTTTCTCTACACTTTAATACCTACTAACAACTAAGATACTGTAATTCTTTACTCTAATAATCAAATACATCCGTTTTCCAAAAGAAACAGTGTGTGTTTGTGTGCTTTCATTGCCTCATTTCAAAGAAAAATTATCATCAAAAAATAATAGAGCAGGTTTAATGACATCTTTTTTCATATATTTAACTCTTATTTTAAAGAGAAGCAGAATACTAATAATAATACATTTTATTTATAAAGCACTTTGCTTTATAAGTGCTAGAAATTCTTACATTATTAAGAATAACAAAAACAAACAACTTATTTTCCCATGAAGTCATTTTTCAGTAGCAGGTTAATGATGGGGTGAGTTTCTTTGCTCTTTAATTCAAAATGTCCTGGTATAATTTAATTTATGTTTTAAATTCCCAGAATCATCATTTAAAGGCCAAAACTTGGAAACAAATTATTAAAAGGTTTATTTTTTATTTTTAAAATTTCCTCCTGTCATTTATTTACACTAATGATAATAAATAACAAATGGAAATAAAGAATAAATGGAAAAAGAAAATATTGTCTTATTAAGATAAAACCAAAATACATGCAGATTTTTAAAAACCTTATTTTTAACAAAGAACTCAATGGTCTGATGAGCCACTTTAAATCTCTGAACAAGCTGTCAAACTCGCTCGCACAAGTACAGTATCTGGATAAAGATATTGATGGTCTATAACACTTTCCTTAAAAAATTGTATTGAGACTGCAAAATGTGCCCCTTTTTGTATTTCAACAGCTGTATTTAATTTAACACATCGTTGCACATCCTGAAAATCTAGGATCTGTTCATTTCTGTGCGGCATCCTCCAAGCTCTCTCTCCTCCTTTTCCTCCTCTTCTCCATGAAACCCAAATGCCCAATATTTACGTTTTAGATTTCAATACGTCGAAGCTAAATGATCCTTGGCCGCAGTGCCTGTTTTCTTTTGAACAGTCACATCTGTTCCCCTGAGCTGTTTGTGCAGCGCATCGGCTTCCAGAGAGATTCCTTTAAAGACAGGAAAAAAAGAAAACTGACTCCACATTCCTGCCTAATTACGACAAAAACTTAATTTGCATGTGTTTTATTATTATTATTATCATTATCATTATTATTATTACAAATGAAATAGGATTATTTTAAGAAGAGAAAAATAAAACCAACATATTGAATTTGATATGATTATAATATTATTGCATCAACAGTCTAAGCTACACCAGAACTGACTGAATCTAGAACATTCCAAAATGAATGAATGTGTAAATAATAGCCTGGTGATGTGGGATGCTCACAGTTGAAGAGCAGCAAACATCCAGCTGTATATTTGCATGCTTTATCTCTGTGTGAGTCTTCCCACCACCTTGCACCGACTGGGCTACCCGTTTCTCGGTTCCTTGCTTTAGTATCGATTGAGCTGTGCAGTATTACAGAAACACTTGAATCTCAGGTGGCAGGAATGTGTACGATTGATCTCTTCCACTGTGGCTCCCAGCAGTGGATTTTTGCTCCACAACACACAGCACCACAGGAAGAGCCGGGGCGAACACACTGAAACACAATCGCTCCAGACTAAGAGGGGCTGTCCCAGTCTGCCCTGCTCACTGTCACAATTTATTGTACTGCTGGGAGTCTCAGGCACTGCTTTGCAGCTATATTCTCAAACTGTGATATCAGTGGTGCAGGGGTGTGTTATATTTGAACCACACACTCACAATTTTACGTAAAAAAGTTGGATTTATTTTCAGCATATTACACTCATGTTGTATATTTCCTCATTTGACCTTTTGCTGCAGTCTCTGAAAAGAGGGAACCATCGGCACAGAAACATTACTCTCTTTTAGCTCTAAGCCACTCCTGTCCACTTACTGTACACTTGAAGCTTCATTAAAGGATGTGCCTGAAGTAAGGGCTGTGTGCACAGCTGCCACACAGAAAAAATCAAATCATTTGTCTCCAGTGGGAGTCACATTGTGTTGCAAATTCATCATGCAAAGATTTCTGAAACTACAAATCAGCAATCTGGTTATTTTGGCTTAGGGATATCAAAGTTTTAAATGCTTTTCATAGGTCTAAATATTCTCTGCGGGATATTGGACTACTAAAAGTAAGAAAATGTGAGTTTCTACACTAAGCTTACTGCAATAAAGTTCACTGTAGAAGATTATTGCTCTTAGATTTAGTTGAGAACAATGTATGTCCTACATAGCAAGTTTAACTGGGCCGTGTGTGTGTGTTAAATCTAATCTGTCAGAAGAAAATAAGATGAAAGACATCGGGAATGAAAGCAACAAACTCTTTCTTTTTGGTTCTCAGCACCAGGCTTTAGTAAAATCTGTTTAATATCTCTTCCGTCCATCAGTGCGCAGGTCAGTCTGAGATGAAGCTGCATGGAGGCGATCTTTGGGAAGCCAAAGCCCCCGCCCACATCCTCTGCCTTGTGCTGTCAGCCCTCCTGAGTCGATACAAACCGTAGCCTGGGGCCCAGCCTGGACTCCCCACTGAGGTTCTAGCCTAACGCTGGAAGATCAAAGAGCCACCGAGAACAATGGTGACCCAGGCGCGGTTCACTTTCCCCGGATGCGCCTGCACACCTGCTCACGCTGTCAGTCACACTCAGGTGATGGACCTGCTAGGAGGTGTACGCCTCTGTAATGACACACCTCTGTGGTATTTTACACATGTTTGTATAAAAATAAAAAACATGCCCTAGTCCTCTCCTCTTCTGTCTGCTTCTTCCTTTTTAATGCTTGTATCTGCATATGTTGACTTTCAGTCCTTTGCTCCCTTTAATTTCCTCAATCTGGCCTGAAATTGTTCTTTTTACAAGTTTGTAAAAGTCTAATTTGTGTTGTCTCATTTCATGTTGCTTTTATCTTCCTGTGGTTCTCATCATGCTTCCTGTGGAAAATAGAAGCTGTCTGCAGCATGTACACAGCTGCTTGGAGTACCAGACCTCCTCATTGTCGCAACAAACATGAGGCAGGATTTTAAGGGCTGTATGCTTTCAAAACGATCACGCAGGAACAATCAAAACTCTTCAAGGAACTATTCACCTGCCAAACACGTTACATGTTTTTTTGTTCCTACCGCTTTCCGGCGTTGTCAATGAGTCTGTCTCGATCTGAGCATTAGGCCGGTCTCTCCAATTACTCCCTTTAGCTCTATATTTAAGTTCTGCTCTGGATTTATGAGGATTTGGAGTTTTTCTTTGCATGGTTTATTTTTATGGCGCAGCTATGTGGAGACTGTCCAAATGTCAGGGTCATTTATCTTGCAGTTCATTCGCTCCTTGCCTTTTGTGTGGTGAGCACAGGCCCATATTGCATTTCATGACCTATTGTGTCAAAGGAGTACCCAGACAAACAGGTGGGAACCCTAATGTGAGCTCTTCGTGGACCAGACTCACCAAACTCACGGCTCCCTGGGCCATTCTTTAATAAGGCACCCATGCTTGCAGAACGGCCTCAGTGCTCAGTTTCCCTCATCGTCAGATGAGAATCTTCAGGGATGCTAATGAACATACAGTGAGGCTCTGTCTCATGCACAGTGCTCCCGCTATCTGCATCTCCCAGTTTATCATCGCCGCCGAAATTGCAAGGCCGCTTTACTCGGCTTTTACTACAAGAGAGACATTTAGCCCATTGTGATGCTAATTCTTTAAAATTTGAAGTCCAGGGTTTGTTCTTTCAGGTCAGAGTAAGTTTATGCGACTGGGTCTTTTGACGGAGTACAAGCACCTTTTTTGTTATCACAGACAAACCTGCTGTCACGGGTTGTCCTCTTTGGCCCTAAAGGCAAATTTAATTTAATGTGCATTTCCATTTTAAGATGAATCACATGTTGCCTTGTTTTGTACAGTAGAATGGAGACAGATCGTCTTTCTTTGGTTTTAAAGAACAGCTTTGAGATTAAGTAGGCTGATTGTGGCGCTTTCACCATCAGAATTACGGCCGGTAACCTTAGACAGGTCTGTCTGCTCTGGGGCTTAAACACACACACAGTTGGGGACGCTCTCTGTTAATGTCATCTCACAGATTTAGTTTCCTCATCACAATCGTACCTTGAGTCCCACAACCTCTGCCACATATTCTTATTCATTCTCACAGTGTCAAAGCATGCTAGTGAGATGGAGAGATATTCTGTGGCTGCAGGATGAGATATTGATATTGAGATGTCAAGATGTGTTGTCAGAGCGACCAGGAAGAAGCCCTTCAGCTGCTTGTCAGGTGTCTTTGATTCCATAGGTGCACTGGGAGAGATGTCTTGAGTTTATTGAATTTGTCATTTTCGGCCTGGGAGTGAAAAGGGCACCTGTGTGCTGCCGTAAGACCCCGCGACAAAACCGCCAACCGCATCACAGATGACAGCTGATGCGCAGGGACAGCCCTGAAGCAGTTTTTTCCTTCTTTTGAAAGCAGTCAAATCGCTCTCTGTGTACATTATTCATAAGGGAAACAGCTGAGAGGATATTCACTTTGTCAATTTTCTCATAAAAGGCTCCTCGGGCACAAAAAAGTCACCCCGGGTTACAATAAGAATAATGTAGCTATTTTCAGGCAGGTTCAGTGCTCTGCCAGCCTCAAAACTGAAGACTGTTGTGGACACTGACCACCCACATCAGCATAAGATCAAAGCAAAGGCTTGCTGAATATTCAGTGACATTATTGGGGTGTGATAACTTCCTTCACTCAGCTATAGCTTGTGGGAAAATGAGTAAGTCTGATAGTAACTTTGCTTCATTTCAGTTTCGTTAATGGGATTTTGGGCTCCTGTGTAGTGTATCTGTTGGACCAGGATCACAGATCTGCCACCCACTCTTTGAAAAACTTCTCATTGGACATCATGTTGTAGACAAGAAGAGAGTGGTTTCCTCTGCGAAATGTGTAATCAAATGTGAGATAAGAGATGCATTAGGTCATGGCAGTTCCCACAATGTTCTGTATCTGCAGTCCATGTCTGTGCATGTATGTGGGTGGGTCTATAACTCAGCCGCACCACCAGAGATTGACGTTTGACTTCCACTGGGTACCGCGGCTCTAAAACAAATCACTCATTCGAGACAAATATCTACTAAATGGCACGTTGTGCATCTAGAATTCCTATTTGGATGTGGGAATGTGTGTTTATGGAGCTTTTCCTGTGAGGATCTTTTGTGTGTACATGCCTTCCCCATGCTCAGTTAAGTCTGTGCCACCTGTGATTAATAAGAAATATCCCAGATCCAGCAGGTTAATGTTTAATCAATCAACTGGGAGAGAAGCCTCTAAATGGTCTGGTTTATTTTTAACTGCTGCATCACAGTAACAGCACCAAGGTTGGACACAGCTAAAAACTCATTATTTTTGCTCTCAGCTGATGTTTATCAATCCGTGGAGAGACTATTTCACAGCAGGTCTCTGAGCTTGGAAAACTAAAGATAATTTCAGCTGTCAGTGTCAAAATGTTTGAGACATTAAAGGGCAGAAAATGGTTTGAAGGGCTGAAACAAACCAGAAGGAGGTGAACACAGACAGGAAGTGTTCAAAATTTTAAAAGTTAAAAATTTCAGCTCACTTTTTCCATAGTGATATTGACTCATATGTTAGGATTCCTAACTGTGTGTGTTTACTCTTCTCTGTGAGCGGCCACTGTGTGACTTGGCTGAAGCACCTGTGCTATGAAATCAACACCCCACTCAGCAATAATGCTCTCTGAGGCTTGGCCGGTTTACGAAATAATCGATCCAAATAAAAGCAGCAGATAAAATTGACTGACCCTCATATACTTAATTATTGCAGCTATTTGACCAAATAGCATTTTTCAGGATGCTGTGTGTCACAGGCCATCAATATTCCTTTAATCGCTGTTAGTTATTGCCCTACTTTGTTACTGCGGTGGATGGCCAGTCTCCAGTGGTCAGTTTGGCCCAGGGCAGCGAGGGAATGAGATGCTAAATGGTTGCGCAAACAATTTGATTATGCTGTTTAATTCCCGTCATATAGATCTGCTGGGCCTGCTGATGCACTCATTTCTGTGAGGCTGTACGGCAGAGTGCTGACCTGCCTGCCTGCCTAACACCACCAGGCCTGGGTGAGCTGTGTTTTTTTTTTGTTTTTGTTTTTTTGTGTGTTCTTTTCTCTATGGCCTCAGGATCAATAGTGACTGCTCCGAGTGCCAGTGTCTTGCAGGTTTCACGTTCTTACACTGAACTTTTAGCTCCTTGAATGAAAACCTGAAAGTTCTAGCATGTTGTGTTTGGGTTCTCTAGTCTTTACCTAGCTTAACCACAGTGCTACAGTATAAAGAGAGTAGAGGGTTAAGCCCCCCCCCCCACATGAAACAGACCACCTCGGCCAAGTGAAAAATGAGAAATGAGCAGGGCAAGCTCTCAGACCCAGTTGCCCAGCTCCCAAAATTAACATTTCAATTCAAAACCAATAATAACGCATTGTGTCTGGCATGAATGAGTGCTGCTGCAAAGGGAAGGCGATACCTCCTGTTCCTGTGTCAATGAAAAAGCTCCTTCATCTTCTGCTAAAGGGCCCACACAGTCTGAGGTCAGCCAGTCAGCCTCGGTTACACTGCACAGGCATGCCTGGGAGGACGGCTCCAGCTTCCCGGTGCCTTTACAAAAGCCAGGAACTGCAAACACACACACATTTACACAGAAACACTCATGTCATGCTCTGCATGAAGTTGATGGCTCTTAGGTTTTGCCAAGGACTACTTAGCACTTTGAAAGAATAGTACACGTTGTGTTCATTGAAATGAGTTGTAGTAACTAATTGTAATATCATATAGCCATTTCAGGCTTGGCAGCATATCATGATGTGAAATGTAATAGTTGGATGAAGGTAAATAATCTCTACATGTGCATTCCACTTGCTTTTCTCTGTACTATTTTGTTAAAGCTGCTTTCATAGAGCTGTGACTTTATCTGCAAGACATTTAGTCACAAATACATGTTCTTTCTGGTGTGTTCATGCTGTATTCTACTGTTCATGTCAAACCCTCTGATATACTCACAGACAGGAGATCCTAAGCATTCAGAAGCTGGCCACAAATGAACATACTGCTGGGGGTTTGGGGCATTTTGGCTTCTGAGATCAGGACCAGGAGCCAGACTTGGTTACTCTTCCAAGAAGATGCCAGAGCAGACCTCTGCTGCATGCCCCCCCTCCATCAGAGAGCAGATTACTCGTGTGGGAGGTGAAGCAGAGGGATGTTAGGCAACTCGAAGAGAGGACTGTTGCACTTGCTACTGTGACCAAAGGAGCGCCGAAACCTATATGCTAGCTGTCTGGTCCAAGTGATGCAATCTGTGTTAGTGTGAGTGATTCCTTGCAGGTACGGCTGTGTCTGCAGGCAGGAGGCTTGTCTGGTGGGTCAGTCTGCCAAAGCTGATGTTTCACTTCTGTGTTTCGCTCTAAGCACATTGTTTTGGGATGGTAACCCAAAAATTGGTTTCCCTGACGGCTCTCTTGTTGAGGTCCCATTTTCTGCCAATCAGAAAACATGGTGCAATTAATTTTAAGGTATCCTCATTTGCATAGTTTTGTGTATTTGTTTTAAAAATGAGTGAATGACTGAATCATCATTATTTATACATATTTACACATTTTATAAATATATATGAATTGTGTGTTTGTTGATCTTTTATATATATATTTTATATATTTTGTGATAGCCTGGTGGTTACAGAGGTAGACTTGGATCTGGAGAGCCTGCATTTGAGTCTCCGGAGTGCCAACTGAGGTAAATCACTGTGGGACCCCTCTCCTTGGGCACCGAAACATGGCAGCCCACTGCTCTCTAGAACATCTAAAGATGGGTCAAATGCAAAGTAATTTTTTTAATAATAATAATAATAATAATAATAATAATAAT
>JAPMNP010632227.1:0-12222 GCA_029874935.1 Atherina boyeri
GCTAACAGAGGAAAATATTGTAAAGTTACTTAAAGCAAGAAATATTTGTTCATGTTTATATATGCTTTCAGTGAGAAGTGCGGGCAATGGGCAGATTAAAGTAGGCCATAAACCAATACATTTTATCCTTGATGTTCACTGAGCTTGATCTGCTGAGCTAAAATACCCTCACAGAGGAAGTGAATAACATTATTAATTGAAAATCTATATAAATACAGTTTGTAAATGAAAGCCTCTGTAGCCACAGCAAACAGGACTCAGTCAATGAGGCCATTTATTTAGCCACTGGAATTTGGAGATGAAAAAGAATCCATGTCAGTTTATATCCATGTCATGAAAATCTCATAAACAAATGAACTACTTCAATACATGAGTCATTGTTTATTCTGATGTTCTGTTTGAAAAACCATGAATATAAATTATATTATGTGTCTAATATAATTTTTTACCCTAGTTGAGAAAATATTAGAATTAATTTAAGGCACCAGTCTTAAATGTGAGGCCAGTAGGAGGTGCTAGTGAAATAAATGAATAAAACAATCATGAATTTAGTTTACTCCAACTGAAAGAGGATATGCATTCCTGAAAGATGATTTAATCAAACTGAATATTCTGTCATTTATTGGTTAAGTGGATATGGACCTGTTTATGTGCACAGCAAAAAAAAACTGATCATTATCTGATTTCTGGAGTTCCTGGATTATGCAAGTGATAATTTCGACAGCATAATCTGATAGGTTTTTGAGGCAGCGATTCGGATCAAGATGCATTAACGCAAGTTGCGCACCCAGACCGGCTTGTAAACAAGGGGCTCGGGATCAACACAGAGGGAAGGTGTGTGATATCATGCTATGCTTGAATTTTTTAATTACTTCAATCTTGCAATTATGAATTTCCGCTTATTTACCCTTTAGGACTTACTGGCTACCACATTAGCACAGCTACTGCAAAGACCGTGGGCACCACCATGTTCAAAGACTGGATGTTTTGAAAATAACAGGAAAACTGAGAACCACATCACTTTGAATGTATGTACTCCCCTGATAATCCAATACCGGACTGGAAAATGTAGATCATGGTTTTTTGAACATCGCTTTTCAGAAGCACATTTAGATGCATCACATTCAGTTTTTGCACTTATCTGATTATCCCCATTATTTGGATTATAATTGTCATGTAGAAACGCTCTATGATAAGGATCTCAAACTTTGGTCCTCGTTGTCCTGCACATTTCAGATGCTTCCCTGCTCCAACACACCTGATTTAAATGAAAAGGTTTCAAGCGCTTTTGGAGTCAGGTGTGTTTCATTAAGTCACTACAGGCCCAAGATCTAAATCTTTTAATCAGCACCCATCAAACACATATATTATATACATATATTTACACATCTTGACAAATCTCACAAGTATCCCTTTGATGAAACCAAAGTTATTCAAATAGACCATGTGGTTGTAGAGAAATACTCATTTTATAAAGAGTATGCTATTTTGAGGAAAGATAGGCTTAGGGCTCAAAGTAAACATCTAAAACCTCCAGGACAGTGGTCCTTTGTGGTCCTGTTTGAGATCCCTGGTCTACAAATTAGCATAATATGGATACATTCATTCATTCATTTTCTGTAGCGCTTATCCAGTTCAGGGTCACATGGGCCTGGAGCCTATCCCAGCTATTAACAGGCGAGAGGCAGGGTACTCCCTGGACACGTTGCCAGTCTGTTGCACGGCCAACACAGAGAGAAAAACAAACATTCACGCTCACACTCACTCCTAGAGGGAATTTAGAGTGACCAATCATGCATGTTTTTGGACAGTGGGAGAAAGCCGGAGTACCCGGAGAGAACCCACTGGGTCTCCCGGAGAGAATTTGATTATAATTAGATAGTTACAAATTGCATCATTGAGCCCATTTACATGACCATAAGAGTCATCAGGTCATTTTACAAATTCTGATCTCATTCCGTAGAGTACTGTATATGCAATGACCAACAAAAGAAATGGTTTTCATTTTTCAATCCTTTATCGTAATTATTTTGGAGTATAATAATAATAATAATAATAATCCATCAGTTTTATATAGCGCTTTTCTAGACACTCAAAGACGCTTTACATTACTGGATGCACTATTCATTCACTCACATTCGTACTTGGTGATGGTAAGCTAGCTAGCTAACACTAGCGTAGCCACAGCTGCCCTGGGGCAGACTGACAGAAGCTAGGCTGCAATTCTGCGCCATCGGCCCCTCTGACCACCACCAGTATGACTCAAACATCCTGCTATTTTCAAAACACACAGTCTTGTTTTGTTGAAGATGGTTATTTTAGGATTATTTGTCCTAATATGGGAGCTAATAGGTCTATGAAATAGGCTACATGCTGCTGATGTCATTCATTTTTACTTCATGAGGAGAAAACAACCATTAGCTTTCATATGAAAAGCACATGCCCTTGTTCTCGGTGTGATAAGGGCTTCTGCTTTATTTTCTCCATCTTCTGATCTCATTTTTGTCATTTTCTTTTACACATGCACAGAGGTAAAATAATTGTGGGTTTAGTGCTGGGTGGGGTGGGGGTGGGCATTGTGAGCTGGTGTGTGTGTGTGTGTGTGTGTGTGTGTGTTGTTTGTTGTTGTTGTTGAGTTTTGTTATGCTGTCTTTGACTGATTTTCTTTTTTGCTCTGCTGTTTTAGTTCTCTTTTTTTGCTTTGATGTACTGGAGGACCCCTTCGAAAAAGAGATGTCTGATCTCAAGGGTTAATCCTCCCAATAAAGAAATGTTAATAAATAAATCAGATTCATGCAAGAAGGCAGAGTATCAGGGAGAAATATAGGTGTGTTAATCTGGTTTCTCATAATCTAACAATAAAAATAATTAAACTCATAACATCATGCTGTTTACATGATAGCTAGTATATCCTGATCACTCCAAAAATTGGATGTTTTTTTGGTGTGCATGTAAACGGGTTCATTGAGACAATAGCTAAATCCACTCTCTGATCAGTATGTTGCTTCTCCTTTGGAAAGTAAATACCTTCGGCAGGTGTAAATGAGGCCTCACAGAGAGGCATTTTTACCTAAAAAGGGGTGACGTATGATCAAAAGATAACAAGACATAACTTCAAAAGGGTAGACCAAAAACCAATGGATGACCCAAAGAGGCCATCTGTCATGCACAGCATATACAGCTTAGACTGTTTATTCCTAGCTTTTTCTGCCAGAATGATTTCTTTTTTTGCTTCAGCAATAAGGTAAGGCACACTGTAAAGCCTAAGAGGCAAAACTCGAGGGGAAATTACTTGCTTTGCTATTTATTCTAGTCCTGAGCTTATTGCTTTGAGCATACTGTGACAAACTGTAGGCCACTGTTTGCTTAACCACCTTTCAGATTAACTCAAATTTTCCCTGATATTGACTGCAGTTGTCAGGACAGCTGGTGCAAAGGCACTTTTTAAAAAATGAATTCAAAGTATTAAACGGGGAAAATGTGAAAGTGAGAACATGCTCGCTCCTCCCTGTCCCACTTATCCTGTGCTCCTTGCAGATCAGTGGCGGTAGCCTAAATGGCACCCTCTGCGAGACACCCCGCCCCCAACACACACACGCACACGCCACCAGCATCTTATGTCTCCGATCCAATATATTGAATTGCAAACTAACATACAGACACGCACAAATGTCAAACATAATTTTCAATCAGGAAACAAGCAGCAAATTTCAAACACCAAATCTTGCAGTGCACCCCCCCTCCCACCCCAAGCCTCATGTGTCATCGGTCATCAGCCTTCCAGTGAGATGATTGCTCAGATTGTTTTTGTGTTCTGTTTTTATTAGCAAGAGGCTAATAAAACAGCACACTGCTTTTTCTTAAATTTCTAACATACTCCCACACAAGGGGGCGCAAGTCCCCATTCAAACTGCAATGATTTCCATGCTGTGCCGTTCATCACATAAATGAAAGATGCCGGCCACGATGCCCCCCCGTTGTTCTGTTCACCTTGTGTCTGTGCGTCTGTGCGCCACTTCCGTCTTTATAGTGGAAGATATTCAAACCACCATAGTGACATAATGCCAAGAAAATAAGTTAGGCCTGACATTGCCATCCGTTTGCCAATTTTCCATCTGTAATGTGGTTACCAAATCATGCCAGAAACCACCACTGCTGCAAATGAAACAATGCTAAATGACAGGAAATATAAGGGTGTAGCCAAAATGAACAGTGGCTCAACATTGCTAAACATCGTCCAATATGCTTTAAAATATGCTTTGTTGATTACAAAAAGAGAAAGGTAAAATGAGTAACACACAAATAATCACCTAGTGCAAACTCAGTCAAAACTCCTTTGTATCAAAGCATCTCAATCTCAAAGCTGCATACCATCTGCTCCAAGTAGAGAATGATGTGACATGAACACAGTGTAACACAAGAGCAGTACTCCATCACTATACGTCTGCAGATTAATGGCTGAAAATGTCACAGGGAATAAGGTCATGCACCAAGAGACCTGGCTATGAAGAGACATCGGAGCACTTCCAAGTCTGAGCTGCAGCTCCATGGTCCACTGGGAAGCCAAATGCACTGCTGTCAAACCACGGCGCGCAAACACTGAAGTACACACACACTTAACAGCATCGTGTGACCTATGTGATGAGGGAAGGCAGAGACAGGGTTGACTCTTACATGGAACATTAGACATGATTAGAAGTAATTCACTGAAATGCCCCTGTCACTACGGTGGCACAGCCTTAAAACCAAAACACAGAACACGGTGAGTATATTCTTTACGGTGATGCATGGCACTGAAAAAAAGGCACTAAAAAATTAGCTTGTTTTTTAAAACATTGGGTTTTCCCCTGGGTGTCAACCAAGTCATATTGCTTGTGGCATTGTTTCCCCCTTAGTGCAACTTTCTGCTAAAACCACAAATGCATTAATAATCCTAAAGACCCGTGAGCAAACTTTGTTGGGAACATCAGTGGAATTCCCCTTTTTAAGATTAAGACTAAAACTTGCAGATCATCCTTTTGCACCTGATGAGCTGTCTTTCTACTCCCATAAGTGTACCTGATAGTCATCCGACCCTTTCAGGGTTTTGCCAGTCAGTGCAGTAGATGAGCTTTATAATCCTATTCCTTCCACAACATCATTATTTCTGTACCCAAATGGAACTGATAATATATGTTCGTGATGTCTTTCTTTGTTAAATGCTACTTTTATATGCTGCACTGTTTTTTTTAATTGCCATTGAAATGCAAAATCTTGTTTTTATGTATTTACGTAAAAAAACAAAGAAAATCTTGAATCGTAAATGGACGAGTGGAGCTCCTGTCTGACAAAACAAAGTTTTCTCAGCTGATTAAAGCATGAACAGTTTACTTTGAAGGTTTTCCCCCGTTTCTTTTTTGTTTTACAAACATAAATAACTATCCCTCGAGGCAAAACTTTAAGTTAAAAGATTTCACAAGCCATTGTGGATATTAAAACGAAAATGACGCACAGAGGCAGATATAAGACGTTGGTAATACTTGACTAATGAGAAATGTTTAGTGCTGAAAGCCCCACCCTGAAGATTTGGGGTAATCTAAAAAAAAATACCCATCTATGAGGGTCCTGGGGTTATAATTTATCCGGCAACTCTTGTTTGCTGCCATTTTTTTGAAGTCATACTGAAGAGGCCCAGGGAAAGGGTCTTATGATTGATTCAGATTTTCCAAAAAAAATACCTACAGTATAGCTTTTAATGTTGTAGACTTGAAAAAGGGACCATTCAGACCCAGTGCCAACCATACCCCACAGAACACAAGACACCATCTGACGCTGGTCAGCTAACATCATTTTTCTGAAGCTAACTTGTTTGCAGATGATGTTATTGAATGTTTGATGTTGACAAAGATGGATCACTTAGGGGTTCCTTCCCATCAATGAGCTATTCCTAAATCCAGGCCCATCTTCAAGATGTGTAAAGTATCTACTTATTTGACAAGTTACATTGTACCTTAGAGTTAAGGCTACAGTGTTTTTTGATGATGCTACCAATCAGGCTAACTTAGGGCTCTGTCTCAACCCTAACTCACAGAAGAACAAAAGGATCCCCCAAAACTGACCAATGACTAGAATGCTCCCATATTTAAACTATATAAATGAATAAATTTGAATAGTTGAGAATAAAGTCGAAATGTTGGGAATAAAGATTAAATTTCGAGAATTAGCATTCCAGCTGGCCTGCTGTTGCCTTCTATATCCAGGAGTCTGCTGACGATTTTTTCAACTTACATTTTCTTGTCATTTCAACTTTATTCTCGACATTTTGACTTTATTCTTGTCATTTCAACTTTATTCTCGACATTTTGACTTTATTCTTGTCATTTCAACTTTATTCTCGAAATTCCATCTGTATTCTCAACATTTTCAACTTTTTTCTGTAAATTTCGACTTCAATTTTGACTTTATCAACATTTCTTATTTATTCTCGAAATTTCCACTTCATTCTCAAAATTTCTCTAAGTGAGGAAGGGGTAAAAAAAAAAAACCATCACATTTTTTTTTCTCTCAGCGTGGCCCTAATACTCTGTCGTACTTTTTCAACATTGCCTAGATATGGAGTAATTCAATTCCTGCTAAAGTGATGTTATACATCATTACATAATGTTCATATCACATACAATGGCATTATAAGTTCTGTACGTCCATCCCTAGCAACACTCTTATGTAATAGGTAATGCCTCCAAAGTGCCCTCACATACTGAATTCGGACCACTGTTTTTTTGTTAAGGTCTGCGTCCATGAGGCTTGTAGCAAAGTTAAAGCAATACAAACTGCCAAGCTAATAAGAAAGTGTGTACGCAGTGGAATAAGAGCAGCAATATTCTTTGTTTTATTTGGCACAAAGCAGAGGCAGATATTAAAGCACGGCTTGTCTGAAAAAACAATTTCAGTCTAGTATAGTGTGACAGCCAGGCTGAACTCATTCCCACTGACTTCTATGCACTTTCCCCAATGTCAGTGTCAAAGACACCTTGCAACCTGCTCTACCCTTATGGCATGACATTGGTGACATCTTGTCTGTCAGCTGCAACTGCTGACTTTCAAGTAAGTGCAATGTGCTGTTGTGATGGGCAGACAAAATGATTCTGGGGATTGTTCAGTCAGTGCAGGTTTGTTTTAAATATATTTATTTGCTGAAACAATAACTTATCCTAACTTTTTCTTTTCAATGAGTTTTATAAAACACAGTGCACCGAGAAAAACAGATTATGAATGCTGCAACTAAATACTTGTGAAATTTGAGGTCACATGACAGGAGAGAGAAACTGGGTCCTTTTTTCTTCCAAAGTAAAGATGCGAAAAACATGTTTGATTTGTGAGAATAAAAAAAAAGGAAAGAAGATGTTGTGCTGGAACTTGTACATCTTATTTGGTTAACATCACAGATCTACGACTAAAATCCTCAATTTGCCGTCATTGTATTGAGTGTAGATATTAATTGTGTCTCTCTTTGGGTTATTTTATGCAAAAGATCACCTTCTCTGGCTGATGTTTCAACCTTCTTGATTCCAGTAAACATCAAAGAGGAGGCTTGGTTTGCTTCAACATAGCGCTTATTGCATAATCCATATTGCCTTTGTGAATTGCTGCTTTATAATCTGATATCTGTTGCTTTAGAGTAAGTTTGGTTTGTCCAACAAATGCCAAACCCACAGAGACATGATAACATTTGCATCACATGAGCAAATCTACAATTTAAAAATGATTTAATTGGAATTCTCTTCTCAGTATGAGGGTAACACAAGAATGTAGTATGTGCTGTGTTGTAGCAAAAAGCACAGTTTCCACATCTGTAGATGCCCAATGTTGTCAGCCATGTTTTCTTTCACTAAGACATTTTTTGTACATTACCATGTTTCTGATGATTGATGATCGTTTCTTTTATTTGTGAAGGAATGGTTGTATTCAGTAGATTAACAAACACGGTCAGAAGCAGAAAAGGCTTTTAAAGGAGCTTCTTCCACCAATTTTCTCTTTCAGAATAGCACCTAAAATGATTGCATAATGAATCATTTGGTGAAGCTGAAAAATGCATACCATTTTAAATTTTTGTATTTATTCTGTGATTGACTTTGACAGAATCTGATGAAGGCTTTCTGCCATAACACACAAGCATTTTTTTTATCTAATGTGTGAACCGCATAAGCAACTTAAATGTATTCTCCATTAGGATATTGAGATGTGCTACCATTTAGTTTAGTCATTTTTGCATGTTTAATTTGTACTAATTATGTTGATGTTCTGTTTCAGCAATATCTACTTGGTGAAATATTCTGAATAGCTGCTGAAGATGTAATTTATCCCAGCAAATGCAAGAGCTTTATCAATAGTTTCTCTCTGATTGAGTTTTAGACACTAAAACTGGCAACAAATCAGCATTTTCAGAGACCCACAAAGCAAGACCATGATCATGTTTGAACTGAGAAAATCAAATCCTCAGTCAATTATCCTGGCCTCAATGGAATTGATAATGGTCGCTCTTAAGCAGCAATTTGGCAGAGTTGAAATGTAAACACAATGTTTCACACTGAACGTGTTGGCTCAGGGTATTAAGTTCCCATTTCCTCATTGAAAGCCACTTTTTCAGTGGTGGGCATTAGTGGGAGGTGGGAGACAAGACACTGTTGTATGGAGGCGTTCTTGGACTACATTAACATCACCAGTAAATCCCATCAACGCCTCAGAGCAGTAATCTGGATGCCATGGCAAGGCCCCAGCTGGGCGTTTTGCTGATATGTGAGGTGCCAAGAATACTATGATGAAATCACAAGGGCTGTGTCACAGCAAAGCTGAGGACCATATGCTGACTTCCAGTCAGTCAAAATGACAGCAGGGCAACACCTACACAGTCTTAAACTCATGTACCTTGCTGCACATGAGGAGCTGGATTTCTGGCAGACTACAATAGCCTCTGTGGGTTTAACTATTTCCTACATGTTGATGCATGCAGCTAAAGAGTGGCAACTAGCAATATTGCAATAGCCTCATCAGTAAGATTATGGTGATCAATAATGCTGTTTCTCTTCTTAATTTGGAAAAAAAAATATTTTAAAAAAAGGAAACTTTAAACAAAGTCTACATATCGTTATATCAATTACCCAAATAGAATTTTAAGAGACCTAACTCTTTTCAAGTACATGAAAATGTTATGATGATCATTAGTGTCCTGTGAGACAGACAATTTTACAATAAGGGACAAAAAATGCATTAAAACTGGACTAAAACATAGGAAAATGTGCTTTTTGTTACGTATTTTTGAGGATTTACAACATATGGTGTCCAGAACTGAGGTAAGTATGTCATAAACTGTCAAAAGATTGCGTTGCCCTCACTGTAGATGATGTGGACCGGAACAAAGCTGATTGAAAAAAAAAAAGAAAAAAAAAAAAAGAAGAAAATATTTTTTACATACAAAAATGTATATCAGCTCAAAATATTAGTGACAACATTTTAAAATGTTTTCTACCCATCCTTTATAGGCATATTTTCAATGTGTGCATACATCTACATACAGAATTTGAATATTTTATTTAAGATATTATATCAACATCATGTAAATGATTAGGTTAAAATGAATGACAGACTTTTAAACACAGAGAAAAAAAAACTTGCAGTCAGCTTCCTCTTGAATTAAGTATCAAAATATTTTTGTCTACTTCTCCTGACTATTTTCTGAGGTTATGCTCCAGTATTGACTGTCCTCATTTAAGATATCATTAAACAGAAACTATCTGATCCGCTACCCAGAAGCAAACAGCCCACAGCCCTCATCTTATAACTGCTTACTGTCAGAGTTCAACAGAAATAATCATCCTTGTATCAGCAACGAAAAGGCAGCTGCCAATAGTACAGAGGATCATACATTTTATTTTTCCTGGCCATGCTCCCTTTTCCTCACCTTTCTGCATGCGAGTAAACTTCTACTAAATGAAACTTAGAAACTGAAAAAAACACATTGATAATAACACATTGTGCAGTGCATATAGAGCAAAAAATCTGTTATTCTTGATACTTTCTTCAGCAACTACCAGTTTTGTGCTTATAAAATAAAATACTGTAAAGAACCTTATTCAGAGACATATTTTAAAGTTTAGGCTGCTCATGCCTGTCGCACATGATTTTTTTTTCACTTTTTTTGCATCATATTGTTTATTGTTATCACTGTTGCACATATTGCAACCATCTATGGCCATATTGAGTGAGGAAGTTTCAGTCTCCTGCTGCTTTTGGCTGATTGAAATGCTTTACAATATTCCAACATTCTCTCATCAGACAGATTTTTCACCCTCTAGTTTCTCATATTACAGCTTGTTTCCAGCTGTTCTAATGCCTCCCGACTTGTCCACAGGGTCCCTGACTGAGATTAACAGTTGACTGCACATCCTATGCAGATTATGCTATCATTACTGCCAGTGTAGAACTCGTCTAAGCTTATAAACACCCACTGTACCAAAAAGAAGAAAAAAAAAAGAGCATTCCAAAAG
This sequence comes from Atherina boyeri, assembly GCA_029874935.1. Taxonomy (NCBI): domain Eukaryota; kingdom Metazoa; phylum Chordata; class Actinopteri; order Atheriniformes; family Atherinidae; genus Atherina; species Atherina boyeri. The sequence continues at coordinate 10,524 of JAPMNP010632227.1, forward strand.
ATTATGACCTTTACTAGACATTGTGACAGATGAAGTAAAATTTTAATTTTCTCCTCAAATGACTGCAGTCTATGATCAGTACAAGTCAGAACTGCCAGGTGAAGGTCTTTTGCAAAATACTGCCAGCTATTAAAAAGAAATATGAAATGGTGTAGCTCCCCACAGGGGAAGGTGCTTCATATGTACTCCCTTATTCTCCTTTAATTAAAAGTGCAGCATGACAAAGACTGCTGCTGAGTACCCTTTCTCCAGATAAGAACTGCTTTCTGCCCTGAACAAATCATATTTTGATGAAAGACAGCGGTGGGATGTACTGCTCTCAGGGCTATCCAAGACCTCATGCTGACCTTAAATAAAATTTGATTTGAACTTCAACCCTTATCACACAGCACAGACACACACAATTTAGTGAGTCAGTATGGACTGACTACCACATGGTGTGGAAAAATGGCCGTGCTTAGATTAGATGCAACTGTCTTGAACAATGCCAGGGTTTGACGGCTTACCAAATATTTTCTGGTTTATTTTTATTTTTCACAATATGAACAGGGATGCTCTTCTTAAGAAAGAAAGACAAAACACTATTTCAGATGGTGCAGCACAAAACATTAATCACAGATCAAATTCTCTACTTCTGCAGCTTGCAGTGTTATCTAAAAGTGTTATACGTAACTATCATGGACATGCTACAAAAAGGACAGTCAATGAATAAATGTACATGGGTTGGTGCTGATTGTACATTGATGATTGCAAAACAGCTTTAAATATTTACTGATTAATTTCAAATCGTGAAGGCCAAAGAATGAATGAAACCCCATCTCTATAAAAAATTTAAACTATTTTTCTAAAATGAGTTGGTGCAAAGAGAAACAGAGCTGAGAGAAAAATAAGTTGAGTATATATAGCTAGATATAATCTAAATGAACTCTATATGAAAAAACTCTAAATGAAGTTTCACCTTGTTCAACTTCTCAATGAACTCTGTTCCACATAAAACTACAGCGCTTCCATTTCTGAAGGTAAAATCAAGTCAAGCTTGCTGCAGATATGAAACTGGACATGGCCTCGACATCCTCCGAGGACATGGTAACCGGCATTAAATATTAGGCTTTAATATTACTGCATCCACAATCTGAATCAGTCAATAAAAAGTTAGCAAACAGATCTTTTATATTATCTTATGAAAATCCTCCAATACAGCTACAAGCCATAACCTTTGAGCATAACACTCGTGTGCATACCCTGCGACATGCATGTATATTGGAATAAACTGTGGATTTATTTTACTAGCAGTACATTAAATTACAAGCAGGGGGATAAAGAGAGAGAAAGCGAGCCAAGTGAATCCAAACTAGGTAAAAAAAAATTTGACTTTTATTGTGTATCTGTTGTGATTACAACACATGTTAATTGAAGATGGAAGAAATTAATGTTTATTCTTGCCTATAAAATTCAAAGTTCCATTTGTACTGTTATTGGAAAATAGAGAAATTTGAAAAACTGTGTTGGCAGGTTCAACTTTAACTTACAAAACACTGAGGACCTCTTTTTCAAGCGAAAACATTTTTCAGTCCGAGTCACACCAGCAGATCTACTTACAGTATGTACCACTTGTCTCAGCAGAAATCTCAGCAGATGTCTGCTGGCTCCAGCTGCAGCTACACCCAAATATGCAGCCTACTTTGATGCAAACCTATCG
>JAPMNP010632244.1:0-11615 GCA_029874935.1 Atherina boyeri
GGACTGTAATATATTTGTCATTCCTGAAGTCATTCAGGCAGTTTTCAGAAAAAGTATTTAAAGACACGCTCTCGCAGAGAAGAACGAAAAGATGAAAAGACAGTGAATGGAGAACGGGTGGAGTGAAGGATGAAGTGGCGGGGCTGGATGGCGGGAGATAGTGGGTGGAGGGGGTGGCTTGCGTTGGATCAAAGATAATTGTCAGTGGAAGTCATTATGCACATATTGCACAGTGGAACCCGCTTCTTTCAGACAATCCTCCTCATCATTTCTCCCATCCTCTTAATCAGCCTCTCTCTGTCTTCCATACCATCAGGGATTTAATTGGACACTGATGGGTTCATTGTGACTTCAAGGGGGTAAAAACAAGTTTAGACTGCTGGGAAAAGAGATGCTGGTACATGGAACTGAATCCATACGACCATTAGTCTATGACTACAGACAAATAGCAAAAAAAAAATACTCTACTGTTTTGTTTTTTTTTAACACTTGAACAATGAACTTGTTGGAAAAAGTCTTGGGGTTAAAGAAAGATAATGGGAAAAAATAATAAGGACTTCGGAAAAAAGTAAAGATCACTGTGCTGCACATGAGAACCTTAAAAACCTTAAATTAAAGGCAGAAGTGCTGATGGCAGGTCCTGCTTACTGATTTTCAAAGAAAAAAAAGCACTTTAATCATTTGTCTAATGCAATTTCATCACCTTGTTTCGCCGGTATATTATATTAGTATGGCAATGTGATATAAAATATTACTTTTATCATTACAAATATATCCAAACACATTGTCATCGTACGCCGCTCACACGTCTGCCTTTCCTTTGTAGATGAATCCCAGTCAGTACGACTTTGAAAAGGACTGTATTATCTTTTTTCCCCCTTCCTTAAAGGAAAAGTATGTTTTTTTTGTTTTTTTTACCTGGACCTTATTTATAGTATGAAACGTTCATAAATTTACCCGGACAATTTTGGAGTTACTTGAAGTCTATCGGGAGATATTTAGATCCATCGTGCTGGCATTGTCAGGGCAACAGCATAATCAGAGGCCCTTTCTTATGTAGAGTCATAGTCGTAACTGGTTTGTGTCTCTATATCTATGGTTTCGGATGACAACAAAGTCGTTCTGAAGGCACAGAGGGATAGTTCAGCGCCTAATAAGTAAACACTGGTGAAATGAAGGAGTTTTGTGGTAGATAATGTCTTATTTAGAGGCTGAAAGGACGTTGCCTCGACCACTTCTATTAAATGAATAAACTACGCCAGCATAACTCCAAAAATTTCCAGGTGAGTTTATGGATGTACTTCATGCTATAAATTAGGTCCAGGTTGAAAAAAAAAGTACTTTTCCTTTAAGGTTCATTTATGGTTTCTGGGTGATTTTACTCAGATGAGAATGTTCTAAAGCAAAAATATTGAACCAGACCCAAAGTTAACAAATGATAAAGAATATAGTTATTGTCTCCTGTCTTCCCTGCGGCCTCAAACTTTCATTAATGAGCTCTAAACTGCTTTCTTGATTAGGTTTGGCTCTTTGTTCTGATTTGTGTGATGCATGCTGATACACGTATGACAGTGTGACTGCACATTTTGTGTGGAGAAAAGAATTAAATGGAAGAGCTTCAGAGTTTCCCTAGCCCCTCATTTCATTCCCTCAAGTCTAACCCTGGGACTCAGGCTGTCTGGTGCCTGTCTGGCCACGAAACTATCCTAAACATGCCACTCATGCCTGCTTACATAGACATCAGAGTGTGGCCTGCTGAAGCCCTGAATCAGCACACACACACACAAGCTCCACTGACAGTGTCCCACCACAGCATGCGGAGCAGCATAAATCAAGACTGTTAATGGGCCTGAGCCACAGGGCTTCACTGTACTTCTCTCTCTCTCTCCCCCCATGTCCATCTGTCCGTTAGCAAGCATGAGCCGAGCACAGCAACACACATACTGAGGGGAAAATTAGCCTGCTGCTGAGACATTCGGCCCTCTGATTCTGTCTGGGGTTGTGTTTCTGTTTGTGTTGATATGCATGCATAGAGAGCAGTGTGTACGTATGTTGGCATGTGTGTATCAACACCACATTGTCTGTGTGTGTGTGGTTGCAGGTGCATGTGTTGCAGTTCATGCCTTTGTTTTGCCTCGCTCTGTCAACCCAGATGGTGACATCTCATGATTATCTCTGTGCGTATCGCCTCCTGCTCATCCTGCAGCCCCTCTGGGTTTTCAGACCCCCCTTCCTTTTCGCTGTGCCACCATCCCCTGTGTCAAGTCAGTTTCATTCCCTCAGGAAACGCACGGCTCCCCAGGAGAGTCTGAACTTCTCTCAGCACAGTGCCCTCCCCTGACCTGCCAACTGAGAGGTGACCTCTGACCTCTGACCTGAGCTCTCTGAACTCTAAATTTGTGTCTGTTCCTTCATGATGCTTTCTGACCTCAAAGGATCATAAATCATTTCTGAAGACACCAAGTGACTCACAGGCCTTTTTCTCTCTGATCTCTTGTACCCTGAAATTTTTCCTTTGTGAAATTTGGTCATAATCTACCAAAGGAGGCGAGGCATGAAGCAGAGGAGACTTGTAATACTGTCTACAAGAGGGATCAACATGCTCTTATTGCAAATCCTCCATTATTTATATTCAGTAAATTTAATATTTTATGCTTTGTGGCCACATGCCGTATATGAATGGAAAATCATGAATCATAACTCACAGCGAAATGAACTATAAATAATGAAAGTGGCTGAAAAGTGAATAGATAAATGGTGCGTTACTCTCATTTAAGGTGTAAAATGGAGTTGCAAGCTGATGCATAACAAGCTTATTATTTGTGTGATACAACATTCTGAACCAAAGGCTAGATTATTGCTATTTCCTGAGCTTTTTTACTCTTCTTTAAAGGTGATTGCTTCACTTTCATCATGTTATTAAAGTGTAAAGATGACATTGTTGTCAGATGTCAAAGCTGGAGACTGGAGAGGAACTATGGTGTTGTGAATAAGAATAGAAAGAGAGATAATATTACAAAGCACATACTTAAACTGGTTATTGACCATAAAATAACATGTAAACTACATGTTTATTATACGAAAGGAAATATTTCTAAGATGATATTAATCTTGTGCAAACCAAGAAACCTATTAAACTATAAGGCCTTACATATTATTTACAGTTCACCAAATACTTCCTTACGTATCATTTGTGTGTTAATCTGAAGATTGACAAATTAAACAGCTGTTAATGCAATAGTTCTTTTACAAAAACATACCATACTGATTATTATATACATACTCATCCACTGTATATGAAGTCACATGTTATGAAATTCAGTGATCTGGTATATTACAAAATAATGCAAATAATGTACAGAGTTAAATCAAAGTTACTTCCAGTAAGCATACAAAGGTTTTTTGTTTTTTTTATCTCAAGGGACAAAGTTATTTCAGAGATGGCTCGAAGTTTACTGTACTTAAGGCCACAAAAAAAAATTAAATGAGATGCAATCAGTTGTTGGGGTTTCATTATGGCATAATGCTAATATAGATTTAAGAACTTGTGGTGTGTTTTTGGTTTTCAAAAGGAGGATTTCTGAGGCCATTTTTGAGGGCTACAAGAGTTTATCATTTGGGAATGATTTGTGTCATTTATCCTTTGGTTTTTCATCATTATTTTTCTTCTTTATTTTATTTTATCATTTTATTTAGAGGGAAGAGCGTTCAAACCTTAGTTCCTCCTGTGTCCACCAAAGTGTCCTTGGGCAAGGCACTGAACCCCCGGTTGCTCCCGGTCGTCAGGCCAGCACCGGTGCATGGCAGTTGCCGACAACCGGTGTGTGAATGGGTGAATGTCTGCAGTGTAAAGCGCTTTGGGGCTGTAGGTGTACAGCTGGAAAGGGCTTAAGAAGTGCAAGCTATTTACCATTTAAGGCACAGGCTTTTCAATCACTTTCTAATGTTATGTTTGTACTGAACACATGTATTGTTTATGTGACCAGATGAAGATTTGGATTAATGAAAATGAATGAAACTTTATACAGAAATATATTTGTGGTTTCAGCATGCCATCTTAATGCATTAATGCAGTGGTTACCAAAGTTTTTCAACAGGGACAACTTTTCATTGACAATAACAATTGTCAATAATTGTCATGTAATGTCATTTTTGCACCAAAACTGTATTTCCAAACTATTAGCCAAACCCTTTGTATATTTTAGCATGGTGTGTGTTACGTTCTTACACAATTTGAGGGACGTGGACAAAAAAAAAAGATTACAGAGAAACCACAACATAGAATAGTTTATGGGAAGTCTTGGTTCTTCAGTTGGTCCATCTACTGTTCATCGAGGTCTAATCAAAAATGGTGAAGATGGGGGCGGTGCGTGGCGCAGTGGGCTGGGCGCCCGCCCCATGTGTGGAGGCCACAGATCCTCGCCTGCAGCTGTGGTCCAGGTTCGATTCCCGGCCTGTGACCCTTTACTGCATGTCATTCCCTTCTCTTTCTCTGATCCCTTTCCTGTCAAGCTACTATCATAAAGCCCAAAAATCCTTTAAAAATAAAAATAAAAAAAATAAATAAAAAGAAATGGTGAAGATGAAAGGATGACTGTGAAGAAGCCATTATACTCCTTGACAGTCATCCTTAATGTAGATTTCAAGAAGCCCAAAATATAACTAAGTACCAAAAACAACTGGAGTGAAATGAGCGGCAACAGGTCTTATGGAGTGATGAATCCTCCGAAAACCTGGACCTCAACATTATTGAATCAGTGCAAGATCATTTTGACAGGAGAACTGAACAAAAAGCAGCCCAGAGAGCTTTGTACTATCACTTTAACTATTCCTGAAGACTAGTTGAAGTAATTACAAGAAAACTTGTCTAAAAAATTCAGGCTGTGTTGATGAATAAAAGTGACCCAACCAAAAAATGACATTCAGTTAAAAAAAAAAAAAAGTACAAAACTCAGTTTTTCACCTCATGTACTGTGTCTCTATTTATGTTTTCACATTTGTATAAATCACTGCATATATTTTTCAGTTTCCTGGTGATTAATAAAGAAATTAAAGATGATTTTTCACAGCATTGTACTGCATATGCAAGTTATACATAGTTATAGCTTATCAAAAGATGATTTTAAAGAATTGGGTGATTTACATTAATTTCTAAACTCTGCAGCATCAGTAATTGAAGTGTGATGTCAGGCCACTATGTGCTGAATGAACGGCTTCAGCGCCACTTGCCATTTGTTCAAGAGCTGCGCTGGATGATGGAAGAGAACACATCAAAATTTGCCACATGTGATTAGTTAAGATGTGGTGGCTGCAGAGACGACAGCATCTGCTTCATTTCAAGTTCATTACAACATTCAGTTGCCCCTTTTGCTCTATGTCATCTTGAAAGAGACATCTTCTAGATGGACATGTGTCGTTATGGGATAACAGTGATTCCCCAGAACAACTTTGTATTAATTCACAGTGAGCCTTCCCATAGGGGGTGACAAACAGTACCAAAATGCCCCCGAGGGCAACACAGCCACCAGCTCCACTCACTTTAGAAGCCAAAAGAGTGTGGTTCTTTTTTACATCAAATTTCAGACAGATGTGAAGAGACTCAAACATTATGATATCTATACTGTATCCTGATTTTCAGCAAATCACAGCTCTGCCTTCTGGGATTTCTGGCATGAGGCAGCGGGTGCAGTGGGTGTTGTCGCTTGTCAATCAGCTGTCGCTTAACATCTTGTGTTGCTGAATTCAAACACTGAGGAAAGACTGAACAGTTTTTTTTTTTTCTGAAGCTCTTTAAACATTTTCAAAAAGATAACAGTGACTCAAATGTTTCATATTCCTTGGCTCTTGAGGGAAATCCTGGCAGTCGACACTAACTAACCACATCGAGGATAATTGCATAGCCAACACACACACATACACTTACACACCTTCATACTCATGCCCACAGACACACACACACACACACACATTACCTGGGGGGTCTGAGCTTCCCCTCTATGGGTCTTCACCCCACATGCTCATCTCAATTAATCACCCAACAAAACAGATGTCAAGAACAAAGAAACAATCTCCAAGCCTGTGGGTAAAATGAGGGAGGAGAGGGGGNAGTGTCAGTGCATTTCTAGTGAGGTGGTTTGTTTGAGGCAGGTGATCGAAGGTGGTAGGGCCAGTTAGAGCGGGAAATGTTTTGTGCTTCAAGCCCAACGAAGCTGTTGTTACTGTACAAGGAACAAAAGAGAAGGGAAAAAAAGAGGGAGAAGTCACGATGTAAGAGGGAGAGACGGAGAGAGAGCGAGAAAACAACAAAGCCCTGGAGATGAAAGACGGTTTAGAAAAACAATAGATACAAAATAATACTCCGCAGTGTGCAGAAATAGAGCAAAGATTGAAAACCTGCCAAGATAAAGACAAACCCCCGCTTTTGAACTGTCACTTCACTGCGATACTGTCAGAAAACAAATGGCAGTCTTGACAGGTTTCAGCTGCTTTGAAAGAGACAGAATCATATTTTATTCACAAACGCATATCTTATGGCTTTCATGACAAAGATTGTAACCTGTTGTTAAGTGCTGCATTCTTAAATCTTGTGCTAAATTATTGACATCTACATAGTGTACAGGCAGAGAGGGGTGAATGCAAAGGAAAGAGAGAAACGAGAGCTGCAGAGTGAAGGAAATGCCAATAAAAACCAAACCAACCACATTTTTATAACACTAATCCATGAAAAACAACCACGCTGTATTAAGTCTCAACATTAAAAGGAAAAGCCATCAGTCTGCTGGCAATATGTGCTTCTTTTCCTTCCTTCCATCAATCCATCCATCCTCTGCAGCCATCCATCGTTGTGTCTCTCGTTCTGTCTTCTTATGGAGTGTGGACAGCGAGACTCATGGCTCACATCAATAACACACAGATAACAGCCCAGTCCTCAGTCTTAGAGCACAGCCTTAAATCACATCAACTGGGGGGGGGCATAACGCAAATGAAGAGAGAAGAGATGGAGAGAAGAAGAGCTTCGCACTTACAAGGCAGACAACAACGGCAACAACACTGCAGCATTGGGAAAAAACACACAAAATTACAAGAACACATCAATTTATGCAGCATTAAATCAAGACTTGGTGTTTTATGTGAGAGTTCTCACACTGAGCAACAAACTGAATGGGGTGACAAGGAGACATGATGACTGAGAGTGTGTTTGAACATGGATCACTGCTTGTCTTGAGGCCCCACTTTTTTGTTTGTTTGTTCGACGCAGCAAATTATGAAAAAGCACAGTGCACAGCATGAAAAAGCTCTTAATGATTCCTTGCGTCCTACTGGCATATATGATCCAAAGCATGCTGTGAACTGAACTTACCAAGCACATATATGAACTTATGTATGAACATTTTACTAACCAGGCTAACTGGAAATTAAACCATTTTCATTGTAGCCATTCTGATTGAGGAAGTTATCACGGAGACCTTACAACAGTTTGAGATGAGATAAAACAAAATAATCCTTTATTACCCCCACATGGGGAAATTCACAAGATTGCAGCAGCAAAGAAATAGCAACTTTTCCTGTCCAATGCATGAAGGTTGCTCACGAGAAAACACACAAACTGTTCCTTTTTTTCAGTTCGTGAAGGAACTGATAAACCTCTGCCAACAATAGAAAGTGCTCATTAAGTGGTGAAAACAGAAAGGACCACACATTTTGAAATTAATGAGGGAAGATCGAAAGTTCTTCATTGCTTGAAGTTGCAGTCATCTATTGTACCCTCTAAAAGTAAAATGTGTCCAAGCAACCAGTTAACATCACCTGCACAAAATTACACTTTCAAGCATTCTTGCTCAAACAACCACACAGAAGATGATACCTGCGAATAATCCGAGCTGCCACCTCAGGTGTATCTAAAAGTGTCGGTCTGGAATAGGGCTGATCATCAGAGCCAGTCCAAGGCATAAGCGACCTAAGCAGCCTATCAAATTAGTACTTGACTATTTTTCTAAATTTACTACCTACCCCAGTAAGGTAAAAAAAAAAGAAAAAAAAAAAAAAAACATAGCCAGAATGACAGCGGTAATATGTGAGACAACTATAGATAATGAAAACGAATGGGTGTGTCACACTTACTCTATATAATGATCAAACACAAGCAATAGTTAAGCTCAAACCATGATTTGTTGGTCGGGGGGCACAAAAACACATTCTGCTTAGGGCTCCTTAAAGATTCTGCTCTTAAATCTGGGACTCTTCAAGAGGCATCCAGGAGGCTGTGGAGTAGGTTCAAGGAGGCAATAGGAGCAAACAGTGCATAGAGGAGCACTTGAACAATGCTGAGATAAAAACCATCTCTGGGTGCAAAAACAACATTACAGCCCTGGGCCCCTTTGATAACATCCCTGAAACCCTGAAGTACGTATTTGTGTGATTTGATCAGAAAAACGGAGACAACAATGTTCAGCCAGAGCTGCCAGAGGGAGACCACCTGACCCATCATACACGTCATAAACACCGTGAGCAGGGTCAACATCAGGAAAGACCAGAAAGGGTCTCAGGGCCTATCCTTGAGGCCTGTGCAGACCAGCCGGCATGTGTGTTTACCATCTTTTCTAACCTCTCGTTCCTGCAGCATGATGTCCCCACTTACTTTAAGACTTCAAAACACTGCATCAGTATCCAGGAAAAGCTCATTATTCTGTCTGATTGACTACCACCTGGTTGCTATGACACCCATTATTAAAAAATGTTTTGAGAGATTAATTCTTTCATACATTAAAGCTGCTATCCCTCCTGCTTTTGATCATCAATAGTTTGCATATCGGAGGAACAGATCAACAAATGATGCATGCAATACTCACACATTTGGACCATAACAACACATTTGTAAGAATGCTGTTTGTTGACTGTAGTTTTCAACACAATAATCCCACACAAGCTAGCGGACAAACTGAGATGCTGGGGCGTTGCTTCTCTGTACACACGGATGCAGTACTTTCTCAGCAACAGCCAACAGAGGGTCAGGATAGGAATAAATAGCATCTCAGTGGCTTAAATGTGAAACTCTTCTGTCTGTTTACCCATCCACACCAATTACACCATAGTAAAAATCTGGTTTTACAGACTATACTGCTTATGGGAATGCCAAAAAATACAAACTTTTTGGAGAGCAGTATGCTCAAATGTGAGTAAAGCGACAGGTCAACAGGTATCACTAAGTCCCTCCCTATGTCTGCGTGGGAGGATTCCTGCCTCTCTCAAAGGAAATGAAGATGTAATTCAATCTCTGCTAATGCTAGCAAGGAAAGCCATAATGCTAAAATGGGTCGGAGAGGAGCCTCCCTCTGTCTCTGTGTGGAAATCCTTGATCTCAGAGGTTGTGACTCGCAACAAAAACTTGGACACTATGTAAACGGGAACTTTCAGATTTCCCTGAAGAAATGGAGGAAGCCACTGGAAATGTTGGGACTTAATTATAATTTGACTTTGAGCCGATAACGTACTGGACAACTGCACCATTCATGTCACAAACCTGTCTTTCTTTCTTTAACTTAGACCAGTTTTGCAGACCCACTCCTTTTTTGTTTTTCTTAGTGCTGTGGTTTTCTTATTTACTTATTACTTATTTGATGTATTGTTTTCTCGCTGAGTGAGGATTGCTTCAGGTACATCACACATTACACATCTGGGATGGGATATGCCCAACACAGACTACTGTATACTTACACTGGAAGCTGAGGCAAGCCCACCTTCCTCAAAATCTGCTTGATGGTCGCCAGATTTTACCAGGCGACCATCAAGAGTCTCCTGTCCTACTGTTTTTACTGTTTGAGCTAGCAGCACAGCAGAAGGCAGGAAGTGGAGACAACAGAGAAGGTGACTGGAACCACATTAGGCTACACACTCCTATCTGATATCTATGCTGGCCAACTTCACAAGAAAGCCAACAGCATCTCCAAGGATCCAAAACACCCTGGACACAAACGGTTTATCCCCTTTAACACTCTGGAAGAAGATCCGAAACACTATGAGCACACACACTAACAAACTGTGCAACATTTCCAGTGTGTGCCACCCCCTCCATAAAAGATCTTCTCTAACGGAAAACAGATTGTTTCATTGTTAGATTTGTGTGTATTTTTTCTATATATATAGTTTTTAGACATTTATAGTTTTTCTTTTTTCTTTTTATTGTATTCAGTCCATTTTATCATTTGTTGATTTGTCTACTTATTGCATACTGTATATTTGCAAAGGTGTTATAGAAGATGTTTCTTTTGATAATTTTTGTAATATTCCATGAAATTGGGTTCACTGCCCCATAAGGTATGATTTATTAAAAGCTTTTAAAATAGAAATATTATTATACATCAGCTTTGAAAGAAATGTGACTTTAAAAACATCAGCCAATCACTTCTGCTCTCATTGCATGTTTTATTTGTCTATTGGCCCGTCACTCACGGCGTGGCATGGGGGGGAGCTGTGACTCAAGTAGGTTGGTCTTTTGCATGTGCTTTATTCAAAAACTCACTAACGATTTCTGCTTTCTGAATTGCCAGAAACATCTTCTATACCACCTTTAAAGCTAACTGCTGAGGGAGAGAAAGATGCTGCTTAAATGTTTCTCTTTGGCTGGACAATGACAATAAATCTATCATCTACTCTTCTATTTTTCTTTGCCTTTTCTTCATTTTTGTTTCATCAACATTTGTTTAGGATGCTTTCTCTGAAGAGATCTAATAGAAAAATATAGACAAACTTGCCATTAGGGGTAAACGACGATTTCAGATATCCCCAATAATTGACAATATCAAGTTTTTTACATCGAACAAAATTAAAAGGAAAAGAAGCATGGAAAAAATCTTTGGGGAGATTAGTCCAGATGGTTGGTAGATTTATGATGCATACTCAAGAAGAAATGTATGATTTTTAAGCTACAGGGAGTTTAAGTGTGCCTACATAGCCAATATGTGCAACTTCTTATAAAAGTAAAGTTAGCTTGCCCCAAAGAGCCGCAAGGATAATGAGCACATGGGTTTAACTCTTTTACTTTAACCCTCTCTTGCAACTCACCTCTCGTCTATCCTTCCCCTCCTAGCGCCTTCATAATCTGCTCTCTCTTTTGTGCTCTATCACTCATAAATGCAAACATCAACACCTCAAAACTACAACCCACGTCACTTATCACTTCTGATTTGTCACAATTTCCCTCGTCAACAATCTTCTCTCTCTCTCTTTCTCAACATAATGATTCAGTGACACTTGTGTTTTCACTTCAGTGTGACGCCAAAAACACAAGCTTCCATGCACAGAAGAACACCAGAGATATGCATGCATATGATAGCAAGAGGTCTCCTTTATTCCTTAATCAATGCCTTAGAATAAACTGTGTTTGTGACAATGTCTGAGCTTAGGTCAGAGGTCAGGCGGTGTTACGACATCTTTGTGCTCCCTGGGTCAAACATCCCTCACAGACAGCTGCTGTCCATCCTGTCTTCATGCTCTAAAGTATGGATCAGAGCAGCTGAAGAGATTTAAAGGGATTACTTTACTCTCTCTGACACACACACACACACACACACACACACACACACACACACACACACACACACACACACACACACACA
>JAPMNP010632269.1:0-12681 GCA_029874935.1 Atherina boyeri
ATACGTTTGAACAAAAATAAAGGGCTTCTGCATAATACAAAGCCTGGAATGCATGTTTGAAAAAAAAATAAAAATATATATATATATATTTTTTTTTTTTAATCGATTTTTTAATTTAAAAAATCGTTAAACATAGAGATTCGATTCTTATGTGAATCGATTTTTTTTTCCCACCCCTATAATTCATGTTCTGTCAGTCTCATAGCAGAAGTACTGCATCTTTAATATTAATCTCAATTGGTTATGATGTGAAATAGGTCAGGGGTCTTTTTCATTTGGCCTCTTGACAGATTATATTAGATAAACAAATTTGTTAGAATCCAAGTCCTTGTTCGATTTGGTGTTTATTTGAGGGGTTTTGTGTGTGTGTGTGTCACTGTTGATATTACATGGTTTATAAAGCTTTGCAAATACAATCTGTGGCTACGAATCAGAAACTATGTTGAATTTATGCAGCACTTCTACTTTGACACTAAACAGTGGTTTCCATTGCTTTAGATTGTTTTCCTCTCCATATTGATGCATATTAGCATGAAATGTATTCCTCAGAATCACTTAAGACCTTTTTGTCACTGTCTTGGATGACAGCTTTCTCAGCTTGTGTGTTTCCCTGTTCAGAGGATGAATAAATGAATGAATGAGGCGCCTGCATGATCATGACATTCATATGAATATTTTGAGGGTGTCTTCATTTCCACTTCACAAGAGGAGCTGAGAATAACAATTCTTAGGTAGAGATGTCAGTTTAATATAGGTTGACTTTCCTCAATTTTCTCAAGATATAAAAAAAAATGTTGTTTTAATACATTGTAATAATTAAAGTAAGGTCATAGTTTTTAGATAGATGATCATCTCGTTGGATGTTTCTGTGGTATTTTATGCCTGTTACATGCAATAAAAGAATTGACGCAGCAGATGTTCTAAATCAGATCATTTACATCTTAACTGTATGTTATGATAAGTGGGCTTCAGCTAATATCGCTTTTTTTTTTTTTTTACATAAGCTAACATGGTATAACATGATGTTTCAGTATTAATAAGATGGATTTTTTCCCCAATTTTTTTTTAAGATATATTAGATTATTTATCCACAAGTCTTATATATATTTTTACTGTTTTAGAACATTAGAGTCTTAAAATTATTTTTCCCTTTTCATCATATTTTTTTGTTTTCTCTTTTCTTTAATGCATATGAAAAATGCAACATACTGTATACCTCACACTTAAATCTAGCTTTCTAGACTTCGTAAGTTGTCTATCATTATAAAATGTGCCTTTTTCTATCCTTTTTCAGTGTATGATTACTGTGAATGTGTGCTAATCCCACACACACACATGCACTCTTACACACAGCACACACTGAGAGCTCATTACAGAAGCTGTGAGGCCGGATCCACAAATCAAACTGTGTAAATAAGCAAGTTTGGTTCCTGCAGAGCAGTCACTGCTGTTGCCATGCCTACCTGTTGTACATCTCAAGGGTTACCAAGGACAACCTTTAAGTGTGTGTCTGCATATGTATGCATATGCAGTTTTGCGTCCGTGTGGTTGCAGGAGGGGGTAGATGGGTTTCACTGCATGACAGCTGACAATGACCAGAGAGTCTGTCTCATTCCTGGTGTTTATTTAATTTGATGTACTTCTCCTCGCTTTATAGCGTTTAACTATCAACATTGTACAAATCACAATTTCAGCACATCAAACTGCTGAACTGACTGGTTTGTGGCGAACACTTAACTTACACACAAGCATCTTCATAAATTTATGACAACAAATATTAATTATGTAGTCGTATTGATCCCAAAGTCATCAGGATAAAGGGTTTGTCATAGCTTTGGTTTGATCNGTCACCAACACTACAGACCTTTCCCGAACACCTTGTTTCAGAAAGACATGCTTTTTGTAAAATAAATATCACATCCCACTGACTGCAATATGAAACTCTTCAAAGAGTCCCCCTTTGAAAAGATCCCTGGAAAAGCTCCTGTGGCAGAACAGGTCTGTTTATGTGGCATTCAACCCGACAATGCTGCAGCTCCTGAACCAGTGTAGGAACTGTCCATTAGTCCTTTGTTAGCAGAGATCAGGACAGGTTTGCATTGGTGTGTATGTGTGCGTATGTGTAAACAGACAGACTAATGGACCTGACTGAAATCCAAACACAGGAACTCGCAGGTGATCAGTGATGTTTACCTTTAGAAGGGTGAAGTGGGCTTTAGTCTACTGGCTGAAGAAGAGTATATGGTATACAGAGACTGATGGATCAGCAGACTTGAGACATCCAAGTTAATTTTGAAAGAGAAAAAAAAATCATTGAGGCTTTAAAGTTTTATAGAGAAAGGGAAGAAACTGTCTCACCCTTAATCTCTTTGGCTCATTCCTGCTTTATGGCCTTTATATTTATTAGCATGTGTGTGAGTATTCTCTTCTTTCCCTTCCCACCTCCCCATTTCATTTTCTTTTCATCGTCTTAACACATTTTTCTCCATCTAACTCTTCGTTAAGATGCTCGCTAGATGTTGAAACGACCTAAGAAAACTGTAAATTTATGTTTTCTTGTCTTGTGTCTCATGTCTTATTCACATTCTCATTCAGAGCGTCAGCTGGCCAACAGCATGAACAGCAGCAGCTCTCTCCCTCCCAGTGTCAGTGGGATCAGTAAGGAGTTGGCAGAGCTACGACATCTTGTTCAGTTCCCAGAAGAGATTGCCTGTATTCTCACTGAGCAAGAACAGCGGCTTTACCAGCAGGTAAAAATGACAGAAAATACAAATTGGAAATGACTGAGAAAAAAGAAAAAAAAAGCTTTTTTTTTTCTTCTTTTTTTTTATTGTGAGGAGACTGGGCAAAATTGTACTTGTTTAGAAAGAATAGCAGAACATAATTTGTCTAATACAGCTGGAGAGCTTGAAGTCATTAATTTCAGCAAGCCAATAACTGTTTTTCTGCAGGTCTTCCCCTTGGACTACCTCTGTTTCATCGCTCGAGACCTGGGCAGTCCCGAGTGTCAAACTAAACGCCACCCAAACCTCAAGGCCTCCCTGTCAGCACCCACCATGCCCACTCAGAGTGCTCAGCGACATAACGCTGTGGAGGACCTGGTGGCACGCTTCAACGAGGTGAGGAGGCCACTTATACACAATGGGATGCATCATGTTAAAAGTTATTTATTTTGCTTGTACAAATAACATGAATCAGTTGTTCTTTATTACTAATATTTCTGCATTTTTTTTGTTGATATGTAGAAAAAAAACACATGTCAAATGATAGGAAATTTAAATATAAAAGCAGCACTTAAAAACGTCAGGAACTCTGTAGTGACTTTCTGTTAATGACATAATCAGAGCGCATTGAAAAGCAGGTCTTTCACTTGACATTGATATGACTGGTTAAAAGTAAAAGCAGACCAGTAATTGGGTTTTCATCCAGTCGGATTTTTCCTTGTTGCTTTACCGTGCAAGCCCGTCACTGCTAACAAAGACCTTATGTTTGCCAGCACGCTCTCACTGTGGTATAATTTGGCTAAAGTTCCGCTCCCAAGCCTCGCGTCTTCTGTGGTGAGTCACTTTGAGAATAAACAATCACATCACTGCACTGCTGATAAAAAGAGAGTGTTAGAGGGAGCGAGATTGATTGGGAATGATGAAGTCATCTTTAAGTTGCATTCCTTTAGCATCAGCTGGTTTTCATTTAAGTCAGTAAGAGGAGAGACATGCAAAATGTTTCTCCAAATGTGCAGCGTAGCCATATTTGGGCACGGTGGAACAAGAGTCAAATGACAACAATGATTCTTCTCTGAAGACACTGATGAAACCCCAAAGTGGCTTCAAATTGTAAACTCTGGGCTTAACTTTGACTGAACATCGGTTTTCCTGGGCGGTGGTGTACAGTCTTAGGTTAAACATTTTGATTATTTAGGGTGTAAACATTGTACTGTTTTGACAATTGTAATTCAAAATGAGACTATTTGTCAGATTTAGTTGATTTACCTTTTTCTTTCTTATGGAAGTAAATGCATTCCAGCTTCTATCTTTCTTTCCACAGTTTAAGTCTCTGGATTTGTTCTCTAAAAGAGAATAGATAAAAAAAAAAGTTATGAAAATAACTATGATGGCATGCAAAGTGACTGTTATCTCGATGATATCGGGATGAAGCTTCCTTGTACTTTATTCACTATTTTGAGATTATTGTCTTACTATCTTCAGGTTTCTAACAGTTTTTTATCCTGTTCATTTTCGAGCCATGTATGGGAGTGAATCACTGTGCAGTTAAAAAAGATGGCCTAGAAGGGAAAACTGGGAGGCAGGGAATGGTGAGAAGTTTGGGCCTCTTTGTGTGCGTCTTGAGTGTTTAGTTTTGACGGAACCAGTATGTGCTGCGTTGAGTTTGTAATGGTTCTCTGTCAACCTCGGTTATGTAATTCTTGTATCAAGGAGAAGCTGACCCCCACAGTTCAACTAATAACAGATGGAGACAGACAGGCAGGAGGACAGTCAGACAGATGGACACATACACAAACATCAAAGGGGGGATCAGTGTGTACCCAGATCTAGTTCAGTGTGTGTGTGTGAACTTTTGTCTGCTGTTGATAAGAACAATAGTATATGTGCAGTATATATGGAGACTGTTATTTGAGGACGATTTTTACTCTATTTTTGTCAGTTTTTCTAAACTCTAATTTGTTGTTTACTCTTTGCTGCATTTCTCTACTATTACGTGTTTTTGTCTGCCAAATGTATTCTGTCTATTATCATTTCATACACTACACTGAGTACACACTTTTGCTATCTGGAATATCGGAAGAGATGCCAACTCAGTGCAATCCCTTGATCTGAGGCAGTTCAAAAAGCCACTTTGCAGACAGTCAGAATGGTTTAAATGGTGATTGTAATTCAACCTCCCAGCTGACATGGTGTTGCATTATGTCATAACGCTAGAAGAGGCTGATAGGAGATTTTCATGCATGGCACGCACATCCTGCCACGCACAGAGCAGGGGTGTAACAGATAAGAGACGGTCGGGCTGCAGGGTTGTTTTTCAGTAAGCCAAGTATGGTAGTTTCTAGAACCAGCCGCTTAGTTTTAATGCTGTAAAGCTGTAGGATGTACCATGTGTATCTGATGCTCTGTATCTGATCTATCGGACACTGGTCAGATGTAAAAATATAATTTCTCACTGGGTAATAAAATTCTCCCTTGTTGATAAAAAACGAATAAAATTTGCTGGGGAAAAAAAATGATCCACTTTTAAAAATTGAAATTCTGTACATGCTTTTTTTTCCCCCTATTTTTTTACCTGTTATCCATTAAAATAACTTGAAGCAGTAGTATTTATGAAACTATGCACTTTGTTACATGTTTTGAATTTGTGTGTCTGCGTGTGTTTGTGCCTTTATTTAGTCCCTGTGAAGTCAGACCAGGTGGGCTTTACAGTTCCTTACATAAGCCAGTAAGCCAGTAATAGATCGCTGGGCCAAGAGATGTTTTTACCACCTGCAAGGGGGTTAGGGAGTTTCGGTGTGAGTGTGTTTTGTGTGTGTGAGAATACATTAATGGGGCTTTTAATATGTGGAAACAATGACACAAGAGAACAGGAAGCTTTACTGCAGGCGTTCTGTGTGTATGTGTGTCCATCACCCAGAATGTGAGGGGAAAGCTGACCCCGATACATATCTGGTTATGCCATCGTGTGTTATGCGGATGCTTGAGGGCAGTCAGTGCAGAGACAGCTGAGAGATATCTGATCTCACTCTTTCTTGTTTGTGTGTGCGTGTGTGTGTGTAGCCAACTGGTAATAATCTTGTACGTTTATTACAAACCAGAATTCATGAGCACCATCAAGACCACACACGCTATGAAGACGTTTAGCTAAATATAACATGATTTTGTATGTTGTCTCCCATTTGCTGGGTTTTAATACACCTGGACTAGAAGTAGCCAGTAATAACATACAAACATTAGTCAGCTGGTGGTTTGGCACATGATGTCGCCTGTGATCTGATTTGTTTGTGCAGAAATGTCTATGAATAAAACATAATCATGCACATTGATCTGAAAAAAGTTGATTCAAGTCACACTTTCTTTAAAAAGAAAGTCTGGTCTTTACCAGATCTTGTAAGTAGATATAAACAGCCTCAGATAAAGAAACAACACATGACATAATACAATGCTGTTATTATCTTATTATCCCAGTCTAAAGCTGCGTTTCCAAAGCCGGTATCTGCTCTACCCTACCCCACTATACCGTACTCTACTCTACTCTACTTTTCGCCGTTTTTGTTAGCGTTTCCATTGCCACTACCACTAACCGGGCCGTATATGACCCTTAGCCCCATAGCCCCTCCTCCTATGCGCCAGTGAAGCCATATACAGACCGACCGCAACGTGCAGAAACACACACAGAGAAAAACAATAGAGATTGCAAATGGAATTTTGTTCCTGGTGCTTGGTTTGTGGTTATTTACCATAGCTAGAAGAAAGGAAAATAAAAATGGCGCTTTCTCTTTTGCCTTGGGGCTGGGGCTCGTTTACATACACGGTCGCTCACCGATGACCATTGTCTCGGACCAGTCAGTGGTCTTGAAATTTCCACGTGACATTTTTAGAACCGGGTTTCTTTTTCTTGGAACCCCGAGGGAGTAGATACCCAAAAAAATGGTATTTGGAACCAGGTACTTTTTGCAGTAGAAAAACCTGCTTTTATAGGGTAGAGTAGAGTAGAGTAGATACGGCTATGGAAATGCGGCTAAAGTATCAGTACTGGCTCATGTAGTTTTGCTATAATACAACAGTTTGTAATTGTAAATTTAAAAATCTGAACATGCAGGTGAGTTCGTGGGTCACTTGGCTGGTTCTGACAGCAGGGTCCATGGAGGAAAAGAGAGAAGTTTTCTCATATCTCGTCCATGTCGCTAAATGCTGTTGGAACATGGGAAACTACAACGGTGTCATGGAGTTCCTGGCTGGACTCAGGTTGGAAGAAACAAATGCATCCCTTCTTTACGATGTGTGACGTTGACACAAGTTTTTCTTTTGTGATGAAATACTCTCTGAAATGTGAGATTTTTTCTTGTCCTGCAGGTCCCGCAAAGTGCTGAAGATGTGGCAGTTTATGGACCAGTCAGACATCGAGACCATGAGAAGTTTAAAGGATGCCATGGCTCAGCATGAGTCTTCCTCTGAATACAAGAAGCTTGTGACAAGAGCTCTTAATATCCCAGGGTGCAAGGTAGGTGTCTGACGATGAAGAGGATGTTTGGGAATTAAACTCACATACTAGTGCTGAACTTGTTTTGTTCTTTTACCCTTACACTATAGGTGGTGCCTTTCTGTGGGGTGTTCCTCAAAGAGCTAAGTGATGCATTAGATGGCACAGCAAGTATCATCAGCCTCAAACAGTCTCCAGACAACACAGAGGACTCGATAGAGGTGCAGTAAACGCCCTCCAGCATGTACAAATAAACACACATCTGACAAAGACATGAAAAAAAGAAAAACAAAGAGATTTTACATTTGTTTAATCCATCCTGCTCTGTTTTGTCTCTGTCTCCAGTTTGTATCAGACTACAGCGGTCAGCATAATTTCATGTCAAGGTCTGGTCCTGACGGGCTGCATGTCCCGGAGAAAGAAGCTACGGTCAGCAACATCTTGCAGATTATCAGGTGAGTTTCATCCTTGAAAATGTGAAAAATGGTTCGTTAAGTAAAACATTTTTGACACAGTTCTCTGAAATACTCTGTTCTTTTATCCGTCTGTCGTTCCTCTTCCTGGTTTTCAGATCTTGTAATCGCAGTTTGGAGGCAGAGGATCCTGATGACGCGTCCACCAGTCCGTCTTCAGCTGGTCCATCCTTCACATTCAGAAGCAACTCATTACGGGACCGCTGCCTCAATCAGTTAGTTGCTTTTGTTTTCCCACAAGATTTTTTTCTGTGCAGTTTCAGGAACAAAACTACAGATCTCAGAAAATATTAGTATCCTAGTTAAAGTCATATTAACATAGCACATGTTTTCTATCATCACCAATCCAATTGGATGTGTGCAACTTATAAAGAGCCTCATAGATCTTTTCGGATTGTCTTCTTTCTTCTTGTGCTTGGTAAACAAAAAACACATTATTTATATTGCCCTAACCTACATTGTGCTTAGATGCTAGTAATTGCATACCTACTAAACACTTGTCTTAGTTTGTAGATTGGCACCAAAGTTTTCCATTTTTTTTACATATTACTTTGCCAAAAAAAACTATTTTTCATTTTTGGTTGCACTCCTCCTTTAAGGCAGTCTGTAGATTGCATTGTTTCAGACTATGACCTTTGTACCAAAGGTCTCTTTCCAAAATTGAGCTCTTGGCTTTCCTGTTCACTCACAGACAATGACTCATGAGCAAAGCTGAATAATGTTGCATACAGATTTATATCAGAATTATGAATGCTGCCCTGCTGTGAATGACTGGCTTGGCTGGTCACCTCTTTACAGAAAAACTCCCCACAGCTCCTTCACCGAAAAGATGATTTATAGATGGGCATTTGTAGATTTGCTATAACATCCTGCTATAACATGCTATAACATCATTCTCATGAATCAGATAAGATGTGTTACATGACGATCCCTCTAGTAAGGTATTTACAAAAGAGCATATGGTGTTTTATTTTATTTTTCTTTAAGACACAAATTTGCTCAAAGATAAAAACATATCCAACAGAATTTGACAAATCCATAACATGTCGTATGATATATTCCACCTTTGTGTAAAGAAATGTGTCCTCTTCGACCCAATGATCTGGAGTTGAGTTTATGTTTCTCTTCATGAACATCACGAGATAATGGTTTGTAAAGAAACACATTTGCAGATTGTTATTGAGATGAAGTACAGTTCATATAAAACTCTGTGTCACAAAGAAAAAAGATAACGGGTTAGTTTCCTGTCAGGACAGGAAGAAGCAGAGCTCTGGTACTTTTCAGCACACTGATGGCAGGTAGTTAATAACACTGGCTGGAACGTGGACAGCGTAGAAAACTGATTTAATTCCAGCCTCCATCTGTTGTATTTATGTAAAGTAGACTATTTTCTCTTTGTCTGAAATGTTTCACGTTGAAGCAATAGATGACAGTTTTTTTTCGGTTTTGGCTTGCTCTGTTTAGGCCTCAAAACAGATAATTATCAGCTAACTCTAAGCAGTTTATCACTTATTTTCCTTTGTTTTAAATATCTTTCACAGTGGCATCCTCTTTTTGCTAATTTTTCACCCCAGATGACTTCTTTCTTTTCTCTCATTCTTTCTATGCTTCTTTATTCTAGTTCCCATTCATTTAGGACAACGCCAGAAACAAAGCGGGTTTTGTAAGTGGCTGCAGAATGAGAGTTGCTAGAGTTTGAAACATGTTTGCTCACACCAACATGGGTTCAGCTGCTGTTTAACCAGAAGCTTCTTTAATAGCAAAGGAATGGGCAATGACAAATGCATGTTGCTTTAATGCTTGTTTGACTACTACTTACTTGGCCGAGTGCTGGTAATTTTTAATGTGCGACTGCACTTTCTTATAATAACAACAGTGTTTCCACACTTTAGTAGTTGGAAATAAATGAGTAATCGTGTGCAGTTGCCGATACCTTTGGAAATGGATACAATAAGTATTTTCAAAATATATCTTCCTGTTCTTTGACCACATTTGTACTGCATCCCAACTTGTACCAATCTTTAGATTTACGGTTGGAGACTTGTCGGACTCAGATGGTGATTTGTCGATGGAACCGGCGGTGAAAGAGGTGGAATTTCAGGGCACTGAAGAGACGCACAGAGCTTTTAGTCATGGCACAGAGCTTATTCCTTGGTAAGAAATAGCCTCCAAAAAACAAGCACAGCTGCAGCATCACAAGTGAAACGCCAACATCTTTATATTCTCTTTTTCTAGGTATGTGCTGTCACTACAACCAGATGTTCATCAGTTTTTGCTGCAGGGCGCCACAGTTATTCATTACGACCAGGACAGTCACCTCACAGCTCGCTGTCTGCTGCGACTACAGCCAGATAATACAACACTCACCTGGGGTAAATATGATCTCTTATGCTGTCTTTTACAAGGAACATTTAGATTTTTTATTACTGCGATTATTTCATTTTCGTGATGCAAAGAATTTCAGCCAGACTTCAATCAATTATTCTCAACGAGTTTGAGGTTTTACTCGAAGTCAATATATTAAGATAAACATAAAATCACAAATAAATCACTGCACATTAAGCAAATTATGTTTATAGCTCAAACGCATAAGCTCCATTTCCCGGTGTGTTATTGTTCTTTAAACAAAATTACACAAGGTATCTATGATATGAGAAATAAAATTTCCTGTCATTATGTTTTAAACCAATTGTGCATGTGTTTATCTACCAATGGTAAGCATCATATGTTTTATAACATATACAGTTAGGCTAGTTGTAAATGTGTGCATCTGTGCTCACCTTCCTCAATTTCCTATGTCTTTACTACATTTCAAACATATCGTAAACGTGTTGATATTTGGCAGGAAAGCCCCAAAGCACAGGAGCTTCCCCCACAGAGCAGCCACTCGGATTAGGACATACTGTAGTGGCTGGCCTAGCAGAAGGCCTGTTGGACCTAGGAGTCGTGAAGGTTTGTTGAAAATAGTCCCTGAAACTAGCGTAGTGGTGCTATTTTTGACAGATTAGTGAGTTGTTATGTGTTCGGCTCACATATAATTGTTACGGGTGAAGATGTTCTCACAACACTGTATTTATTTGAATGTACAGGCGGTGTTTTTGGGTCATCAGGGAGTAGATGTCCATACTGTATGTTTGCAAAACAAACTGAGCCAAATGACCGTGGAGGAGAACGGACTAACCCTCCTCTATGGCCTTAGTACCACTGACAACAGGTAAGTATCTTGTTACTACCAGCAGTGCAACACTTCTTTGTTGCCAAAACACCTTGATTTTTACTTCATATTTGAACTAATCCTATAACTGTTGCTATTAGACCCCTGCATTTTGTGGCCCCCAATCACACGGCAAAGATGCTGTACAGGGGCTTGTCAGAGTTGGTGAATGCAACCAGAAAACTGCGGAAGTTTCCTGACCAAAGACTGCAGTGGCTTAGGAGGCAGTATGTCAGTCTGTATCAGGTAAATCTGAACTGGATAATGTTCTTTAACTGTAATATGCTTGACAATATGCAGATAGGCCTAATCTGATCCTAAATCCTACTTTGACCCATTTAATCTGTAATGCATTACCTGCATTACAGATTATCTAAAGCTGCACAAAAGTGCATGAATTATTTAAATAAAAGGTTTTTAGCTGAATCAGATTTTCCCTCTCTTTTAAACAAAAGTCACTTGAGTTTTTCCCATTATTCTTTGAATCAGAGAGAAACACATTTCTTTTTGAAAAATAATTTTAGAATTCAGTAAAATGCTTCTTGTCCACTGAGTACAGTATTACACAGCAGTAAATTCACTTTTCGATCGAATGACAGTTTTCAGTCTCCTTAAAATCTTAAAGTCCCCTCCTGTTGATTCTTTTATCTGTGTCTCTGCATGCATAGGAGGATTGCAGATACGAAGGTCCCACGTTGGCTCAGGCCATTGAGCTTTTCGGTGGGCGGAGGTGGAACATGGGTACAGGTGGTGTTGAGAAACCTGGCACTCAGAAAAACAGCCCACTGAGCATCAACGATAAATCTAAAAAGAAGAAGAAAGTTCTTGTCAGGGTCAGTAAATAAGTGTTTTCTGTCTCCAGTTTATGGTGCTTTCTACAGTACATGCAGCTTAGATTGATACTGAAAAATGAAATCTTACAGAGGTTTGAAATGTCAGGAACCTGAAGAATTTCACCATCTTTTTCAATAAATCAAATGTTAGAACACTTTGCTTTAAAGATGGTTGATAAATCATTAAACTAAAAGCTCTGATCCACTATGCTGTTGATCTATACTCAGTGTTAAACCTACTGACTCACGCAGCAAGTCCCATTGATATTAACCATTTTCAGACCGGATCTGTTGCCGGTTAAAAAAAATGACAAACATTCTTTGAAATACAGGAACTGGTTTTTTAAATTACGTAATTCTTCGACCATTAGCGCAATCGAAGTAATTCCAACAGATTCCGAGTGCAGAGATGTGCAGAGATGTGCAGCTTTGCGCCGATTTACAAGATATCACGGTAGTTGCAGCGGTGCTCGGACAAACACCTGGCAGTATATCGCCGCAAAGCTGCACATCTCAGCTCTTGGAATCTGTTGGAATTATGTTGATTGCTTAAATGGTGAAAGAGTTACTGTATTTAAAAAAAAAACAACAGTTCTGGTTTTTCAAAGAATATTTGTTGCTATGGTGTCGCCGGTGACAGACTACGTCTAAAGGGGTTAAGCATTTTTGTTTTGATAAACAATACAGGGGGACAGTGGGGATGCCACCGATGATGAGATGGTTTCCAGAAAGACGCGGAGCTGCAAGGAAGGACTATACCGAAATGGCCCAGAGTCTGACAGCATTGACCAAGAAGATCCAGGTGACGTTTATAAAATTTGTTATTTGAAATCAGACAAATTTAAGCGAAATGTATGGATATACAGTCATGTAAAAAAGTATTAGACCACCCTTGTTTTCTTCAATGTCTTGTAAATTTTAATGCCTGGTACCACTAAATGTACATGTGTTTGGA
>JAPMNP010632343.1:0-12083 GCA_029874935.1 Atherina boyeri
CCCCACCCCTTGTCAGGTCCAGTGTTAATATGTATCATATGTAAATCTAACAACAGACTTACTCAAAAATAAAATATAATATATGATTATCAAGAGGAGCTTTATATCTATAAAGCCTCGCTTGGCAAAGCAAATTTGTTCGGCACAACACAGCGACCAGATCACCACACTGCTTGCTTTGATGCTGGACAGGACAAGTTAAAAAAAAACAATATGATAAATATGGATAAATGAAACTAATATAATGATAGGAAGCAAGAGTTGTTTAGTCCTCTTATTTTTCTTAAAATGCCAAGTGATTTAGTGACCTTTTTACAAACAAAACCAACCTGCTCTTTCCAGCTGAGTTTGTGATCGAGCTGAACACCCAAAAAACAAGTAGATAAAACTTTGATAATTTCTTCATTATCTATGTAAAGTTTGAGTTGATTACTGTCATATTTCTTGTTACCAAGTTTGGGTTGCTACAAAAGTGTACAACGTAAAAAACACTAAAATCATAACACTACCGGAGTCCACATTGTGTGGCCTTGCAGATACTTTATCATCCGTTTGTCAGCACATACAACTGTTGCCTTGCAAGACTGTGCACACGCAAACAAACACACACATTAACGTCACAGCTGCACATCCTTGTTGAGTGGACTACACCTTAAGTATACAACTTTGTCGCCTTATGAAGCAGATTTGGTAAATGTGAAGACAAACACAGGCCTTCTTCGCCTCACTTCAACCTCCATTGACCACGTAATGAGTGAATGATAACTCGTCTTTTAAGCCAACAGATCCTTACATGATAAGTAAGGATAAAAAGTAAGACAGCTGTAAAAATAATAATAAAAAAAAAAAAAGACTTGGGAGTAATTGAGTGTAAGTGTGTGGCAGAAAGTGCCAGAGGGGGGAAAAGAAAATATGCTGGAAAGATGGCAGACAGAACCTTCTTGTTGTGCGTGTGGAGCTGATCCTCTTTTGGAGAGCTGCAGCACCTCCAGTATGCTCCCGTCACGCCTTTTTAACCAAACCAATTAGCCCACCATGACACGGCGCTGAAACCCACTTCGTGTCGATAAATCACTGTCTGCACTAATTGCAATTAAAATCCAGAGTAAACCAGGCGAGACAGTAAAGAAGGCCAAAGCTATTTACTCTTAACTTTTAATGGTGAGTCTGCAGCCTGTGTTTATTTCAAAGTCATCTCAGAGGAGCTCCAATCCACTCGAGGCCTTGCTCTCATTAGGCTTAGGGAGGTTTTTGTTGGTATGCAGCTTGTTTGGAGGCGAAAGGCTGAAGCTCTTGCACTTCTTACCTCAGAACTCTCATAGTTCATATTAAAAAGGTAGGGTCTGGGATTCGCAAAACAGCCGGCATTTGAAAATACACAACTCAAATGGTCTTACTGTCTTGCCTCCAACGCTGCCCCTGACTACTCCCATTCGACGACCGTTTGATTGTCAAATTTACTTTCCAATGCTTCTAGGTCAGGGGTGTCCAAAGTCGGTCCTCGAGGGCCGCTGTCCTGTAGGTATTTAGTGTTTCACTGCTTCAACACACCTGTCTCATATTAAGTGAATCCAACAGCCTATGATGTTCTGAACAACGACTCATTGATTTGAGTCAGGTGTGCTGAAGCAGGGAAAGATGGAAAACCTGCAGGATTGCGGCCCTTGAGGACCGGAGCTGGACATCCCTGTTTTAGGTGGTCTTGGAAATAATGGGCTGAAGTTTTTCAAGCCCTGTCCGTTCCACAGATGATTAACTTGTTTCATTTCCAGTGGCTGTAAATGGGTTAGGAATAGGATTTCAAGTGATTTAGTAAAAATGGCCAAAAAAAGAGAATCCCAGGCCCTACCTTTAAGTGTCTAACATAGAGGTGTACTATAATTTCTATATTATCCTCTTTGGTGAAGAATGCAATTAAAGAGAAAATTATTCTATTTCAAGTTTACATGACATTAACTAGGGCTTTCAAAATTAACGTGTTAACGCAAAGTGATTAATCTGTGGAATTTACATTTTTTTTCATGCATTAAAACACAAAGTTTTTACTCATGCCATATAAATAGGTGTGTGTAACGTTTCACGGGGATGTATTGAACCATTTTGGTTCGGTCCACTTGCGTACCGTTTCGGTGTATTTTTTCATTAAATAACATACGTTTATTATTAGTGTGATATTAAGCAGAGCGAAACAAAGTTCCTAGGTGAGTTTCCGCACAGTTGTATTGTTCCATTAATTAAATATAAATTGTTGTATTGTTCCATTAATTAAATATAAATTGTATTGTCTAACTAAAACTAATAATCATGTTGGAAAAGTTTTAATCAGACAGGTAACCACTAAGGGGAAAGCCAATGGTCACTATAAATGGGATCCAGAAGGATAATATTCATCCAGCGATCAATCAATAAGGCATTTACAGCAAAGTTTCCAAACAACTAACTCCTCATGACCATGAGAGGAAATATCTGATCTGATGAAAGGAAGATCAAATAATCTGGCACCAAGTGTGAAGTAAACCAGACACTCAGCATGACCTCATAGTCAACAAGGTTCAGTATTAATGGCAACCCGCTTGTCCTGAGGCCAGTAAACTCTGTGTTTGGGTAAGATGAGAATATCATCCATTTGTCTGATCAGCTATGTGAAAACAAATATGATGCATTGATTTAATTAATCATCCATGCAGTTCTATGCTGTTAACTAATCACACTGACTTTACGAGTTGTAAGCCAATCAAGTCCAAGTTTTTGGGGACAAGCCAACAAAAAAAAAAATTAAAAAAAATGAAAAAGCAGCACAACCTTACAACTGCATGATAAGGGAACTCAACCAGAGATGGTCTGAAAGGTTTCCCTGGGTCTGCCACAATCAGGAGAAAAGAAATTGATCTCAGTTTTGTGTGGATGTCACAGATCTAGGTTTTATAAATGTTTAAATTTGCCTGGTGTTGATCTTGAATATAGCACATCATGCACCGTATTTGCACAAATGCTTAACACAGCGCTGTTCACAGCACCATGTCTCTGCACAACAACACTTACTGCAACTCTCATCTAAACAAAAAAAGTCAATTTTAAAAAAGGGCGTGCATATCCCTATCACCAGCTTTGTACAGGACAGTAACTGGGTAATGCTATATCATACTAATGTTATGGTGTCTTTTGGTATTTTTTTGTTTAATTGTGTACTTGTGTTGGGCTTACATCACAACGTGAGGAGTTAAGCAATATTCAGTTAGGCAGGCTTT
This sequence comes from Atherina boyeri, assembly GCA_029874935.1. Taxonomy (NCBI): domain Eukaryota; kingdom Metazoa; phylum Chordata; class Actinopteri; order Atheriniformes; family Atherinidae; genus Atherina; species Atherina boyeri. The sequence continues at coordinate 3,249 of JAPMNP010632343.1, forward strand.
ACACGACAAAGTTGCAGTTTTTGTATGAATTTGTGGGTGCAAACAAACCTGCATGTACACGACAGGGTGCGAAATCTGATCTTGTTGAAAACAATGTAGTATATATGTGCGGCCGTTCGATGGCAGTGTGCCCGTGTATGTAGTGTTCTATGGTTACCTCCTCATTGCCGAAGAAGAAACATGTCTGGTCAAAAGATACTTAACAATCGCGGCCTTTACACGTACAACTGTGGTGTGGGCCAATGAAGAAGATGAATTAGTTATTACAAATCCCCGAAATATTTAGAAAACATTGGCGCGAGTCCAATATGCTGTGGGCGGCCGGCAGTGATGTCATCATTGTCGAAAGTCCTCACCCTTCCCTTTACATGACAACGGGTCACCCGGCGTTTTTAGAATCCTCCACTCTGGAGCCCGTTTTCGAAAGGCTGTGTTCTTCCATTATTTATCATTTATATATAATTTTTTTTAAGATATTATTTTGCCATGAAAAATAAATAAATTACACTTAAAGACCTATAAGGTGTGTTCGTGTGATTTAACACATTTATAGTGTGAATTCATAATAATCATGAAAATCTAGAATAATGTCATTCCTACTACAAACTAATATGTCAGATTTTTTTTCATTTTGATAGATTGCGTAAAAGGTTAAATTCTAAAACATGAAGATATTTTTCTCACCAAAAGCAGAGCATCACTTATGCATTTAGTGCATTTACAAAAAAGGCTTCCAGAAGGTCAGAGGATGATGAGAACAATGCACCCACTGGCAGCTAAATAAAGACCCGTGGATGGCCTTAAATAAGCACCAAACAGCCAGAAAGCATGAATGTTTCAATTCAATGAAGGCTTGAGAGGATGGAACACGGCAGCCATTAAATGTAGACAATACATCCAAAGCAGCCAGACCGGTTGATCTATTTACCTCAGAAATTTGTTTACTAAGCTCAGCTAGAGCACACACAGCCACCTGCACTATAAAAGACACATAAGACAAATACAGTATATCAGATCATTCATTGTGCTCGACACAAAGACACAACGTAAGAGGGTATTTCACAGGAAAAGCTGCTGCTGCTATAGTAAAAATCTTTCGTTAATGTTTTGTAATGTTGAGGTTTTGTTAGTGCTGCAAAAACCATTTCCATTATAAGTTGACAAGAACTTTATAATGTCTTAATTTTTTAAGTGGGGACGAAAGAAAAGTGTGTTTACTAAAAAAAAAAAAAATAAAAAAAAAAAATCACAAACTGAGTCAAAACTATTTTTACTAAAATCTAAAAGGACTATTGTTTAAAAAAAAAATGACAGTAATTTATGGTAAATCTTAGTAATCTTTAAGGGTAGGATTCTACCTCTTGAGATTCATAGTAATCTCCCAACTAAGATTTTTCATAGTCAAACCTGATTTGCTAGATCTTGCCTTCCATCTTCAAATCATGTTGTTTTCAATTCATTTTAATGTTGTGTCTTTTTCCGCACCAGGGAAAAGAGCTAAAAACACGCCATTAAACAAATTGAATTCTTCACTTTGCACAAGATAATAATAACAGGACAGTCTCCATTAATCTTTTTTTCTTATTCGACTCATTAAGCTGTTTGAAAAGTCTACTACCCCATATATGCTGGTTTAAAAAGTAGAAGGTCAATATGTTATTGTAAAAAAAGAAAAGAAAAACAGGTTTAAACCTTTTTTTATACAAATTGTTTCTTTGTTATTAAAAGTGCATTACAACCTCCGCGGCACATGGTTGGCACCTGGCACAGGTAAAAATATAAAAGTAGAATTTCAATAGAAGAAGCTTGCCTGAGTAAATGAAGTAATTGCACAATAACAAAAATAAGCTACAATAAAAGAGTAAATAGATGCAAGTAGAAAGGAAAGTAAGTAAAAGTTAGAAAGTGCTATGGCAAAAAAGGAAGCCTGCGCTTCTGAGACACACAGTGGCAGTCTCCAAGTAAAGCTCATAATGTTCCAAAATAAAATTAGATTCAACCAAATAAAACTCCTACACATTTGAATTTTTTTTTAGTGGACATTTTGAGCGAATAAGTTGCTGTAAAGTTGAAATCACTGCTAAAAAGGTGGTCATGTAGCATGCACACCTCAGCTTAATTGGGTCCTGCAACTATAGAAGGCCGAGGTGATTTATTCATGGGTAATAAGGATTTCGATTATGTGCCATGTTTGGATGCGTGCAACGGCTAATTCAGAAAAGAAACTTAAGGGGTCATTATCGGGTAAAGAGAAGAAAAGAAAGAGCTAAAGGGTTAGGAATGAGAGTCAACTTTGGACTGAATTTTACTGGCTGGAGAAAGCTTAGAGAAGAGACAGGATACAAGATGGATGCCGAATTAGATTTGTTAGGGGACACCAAAGTGCAAAAATCTGGTTTTAATGTTGGTGTTGCAGATTATCCTAGATCCTGATGCTTATGATGGCTGGATAAGGCAACTGGACTTTATGGTTCTTAAAGATGTTTCACTCACCAAAATCAGCTTTCAGATGAGAAGTGAAATATTGTCGCGGACAAAAACCATAAATAAACAAATAAAGTCTAGTTACACTTTATTCAAGCAATAAGGGTGGTTAGATGTTTTGGCTGATTGGTAAATTGACAATAAGCTCATATTAGTCTAATCAATCACCAGAATACAGTAAAAATAGAATTTCAGAATCAGATACAAGAGAAAATATTCAATAAGTCTATTTAACACTGAAAATACGACAGTCATTTTTCATGAAACTGTGATGATTCTGGCCCGAGCCGATTCAATGTAATGCAGCAATCAAGGAAAACAACCATCGCTCAAAAGGGATAAGTATCTTGGAAGAGATTCAGCACCTCTGGATTTATGAATGCAGAAATCAAAATCCTGAAAAAATGAGTCCAAAAGGGAAGATTTTACCAGACACTCACTGCAGACACGCATGCCTCAATGCTCCAGACACCTCGCAATGATGACTATAATAAGAAGTAGTGCTGGGCAGTTTGACCAAAAATTGATATCAGGGTTTTTTTTCAAAATCATATTGGTTTCACTGTATTTGACGGTATTCTTTTTTTTACAAGCACGACTGGGTGTTATCCTCATTTTCTAGTAATTTAGAGAATAACTACTGCAGTAAATTAGCTTGGAATGACATATTTTACTGTCATGAGGAGGGAATATTGTAGAAAAACATTAATGTCTACATTAGTATTAATAAATGGAAGGAATGAGAATGCAGGACTGTTGCAGTAACATACAAAATAATAAATAATAAAATACTCTTTATTGTGCAAGTTGTGCAACTTAAAAAAAAACATGTTCTTCTTTATATCCACTGAACAATTATTAAGGCAACATCCATAAATATTATTGAAACAAATAAATAGAATGATGATGGCGTTTGTAATGTCATTCCACCGTTTGCTTTTCTTGTCGGAGGCAGCCTCCCTGAGCAGACACCTCTCTGAGTGTCAGCTGACTCGTCTTTTCTCTCGCAGTGCCAACTTTACCCGCAGACGTGGAGGAAGCAGATCGTAGTTTCATGCAGTATTTATATTCTAGGACGTGCTTGTGGCTGACGTGGTGAAGCAAACTGCTTGTGTTGATTCCTGCAGCTACAGCTTTAGCAGACAACATTTGCAGAATGCTGTTTGATAAACGTTGGGGGTTGTTTTTAAGCCGAAGAACTTCCACACAACAGACACGACCTCCTCTTTTCGGTACAAGTTCTTCCGTTTCATTAACAATGAATAATTAATCATTTCATAATGAGATTCTTATGCTCAACAGACTGCGCTCTCTGTTTGGGTGTAACCGGAAAACAGCCCCCTCTCAAACAACGTCTGGCGGCGCGACGTTCCGCCGCGCTGCATTTCCAACGTTTTGTACGCTGAACACTGGTATTGGGGTTTATGAAAATTTCATGAACACTGGTATTGGGGTTTATGAAAATTTCAAATCATAAAAAAAAAAATAACACCAGTATTCAGTATGAACCGGTTTACCGCCCAGCACTAATAAGCAGACATAAACAGAGATCAAAATCTATTCATCAAGGATGTAGGAAGCAATTTTATTTCTATTCACTGAACCATAGAAATAAAACCGTCAGTCTGTTTAGTTTTAAAATGCTTATCTGCACACCTACATGGCACAAACAGATGCTGGACAGCCACAGAAGAGTTGGCAGGTCTAGGTCAATGAATAGTCAACAGCAATTATCCCAGCTGCCCACTGCTTTTTAGCCTTCCTAGTCTCAACAACTTCCTTTTTCATTTTTTTCTGAAAGGCAGGACTGTCATACAATGGACGACAAATGCACAAATTAGAAAGAAAGAAAACCTTCTTTTTAAGAACCTTTTCCCCAAAGGCTGTGGTGCCTCCAGCTTTTAATAACCATCATTTATCTTGTTTGCTTCAATTTCAGACTGAAATTACATTCATATTCCAAGGCAGGCAGTTCAAGAATTAAGAGAAACAAGAGATATGGGACAAGTTCAAGTATGCACGACTGCAGGAGGCAATCAATCAGAATCAGATAGAGTCTATTCACCACATCAGGGAGATTATTATGAAACAAATGCACAGCTCATCCAGATGCTTCTTAGAGCAGAGGTCCTCTTGGTTTGCCAGTGTCAGCAGGGTCTGTTTATAGCATTGTAGGTGCAGACTACTTGGTGTTTGCGTGAACGTCCATTTGACCGATGAAAAATGTTACATTTGGTTGGCAACAGCTAATGAGCAGTCTGAGTTTATACTGAACATAAAAATATTCAGGCTGAAGGGTGAAACCGTGCATTTAGTGGAAAGCTTCATGTGGCATTATTATCAGCCCCGCTATTGTCATTTACCAAAAGACAAGCAACATGGTGTGGGAGGTGTGAAGCACACAAAGCAATTATCTTTAATTGAGGCAGAGAAGCACACCATTAAATGACTAATTTGTTTTTTTCTTTCTATAACACATTGTTTTTTAAATAACTGGCTCAGCTTCAGGGAATTACACAATGTCTCAGACACTTTTACAAATCATAAGTTAACAGAAAGTAGTCAGTTAACAAAGTAGATTGTTGACCTGAATATTATTATTATTATTATTATTATTATTATTATTATTCTGTCAGGCTGTGTAAAAATAACAATTTGGGTTTCATTCACATGATTTTATGTACATTTTTCACACACTTAAGAAGGATTTTCATTAGGGATGCATGATATTGGATTTTTGGCTGACATGCCAATGTTTTACAACTCATTTGGCTGATACTAATAATAATAATAATAATAATAATAATAATAATAATAAATAATAAATAATAACAACAACAATAATAATGGATTAGATTTGTATAGCAATTTTTAAAACATTCAAAGTGCTTTAAAATTGTATTCACGCGTCATTCATACTTGGTGATGGTACGCTACATGTGTAGCCACAGCAAGCTTACGGAATACTGACGGAAACGTAGCAGCAAATCCGTGCCAACAGCCTCTTCGACCACCACCAAAACATTCATTCACACACCATCGACATAGAGGCAAGCAGGGTGAAGTGTCTTTCCCAAATACACAACAGATTGCCTGGGGAAGGGGGATTCGTGCAGCCAACCTTCCGCTCATTGCATGACCTGCTCTATCACCTGAACAACTGCCGCCTTTCAACATGATAACCAATGCCAATACCAAAATCCAATGTCCGAGAAGTGGACTACAATTGATGTGGCAGAAACAGAAGGTACCCCGCATTAACCAATCAATGAACGAGTTTTCATGCTCATCAATTGTCTAGGCTTTTTCCTCAGTAATTCAATGATCCCTCAAGGGTGGAGGGGAATGTGTTAAAAGACCTTTAAGTGTGAAACCAAACCTGGATCGGCTGAGCGTTGCACGTTGCCAATCCTACAGAATTTAGCAAATATGACCTTCATTCTGCGTGGGGCTGGCAACCTATCCAGATTGTAACCTGTTTTGTTAATTGGTGGGATAGGCTCCATTTTCCCTGTCACCCTGAATTGTTGGTGAATCTTTACCAACATGTGTTGCATATACTAATACTTGATATAACTGGGTTTTAGGACAGGTCTGACGTTAGGCTTTTATTTCAACTAGGTATTTTCTTGCCATTTGAATTAAAGGAGAAAAGTATCCCAACAATGGTTCAAGTCTAAGGTTACTTCTTTTCTCTAAGGTCCTGGGGAAGTTTGGTTTGGAATAAGCTGAAAAGTGCCCATTCAGAAACTTTCAAGAAGGCCAGGTAGTTCAAACTACTCTTTACAATAGATCCCCTCAAATAATATCATTTGCGGAAAAACTCCAACAAAGAAGCCTTCGTATGAGGATTGTAGAAAATCACAAGAGCTTCCAACTTTTTAAAGCTCAGTGTTAAACTGAAGGGAAATTACCAAAGTTCAAAGTATGGGAGAGGATGAAACAAAATTCTATAATTACTGAAATCTAAATGATGCTAGGTTTCAAATTAAGCATTGAATCTGGATACTATGTTTTGCTGTCCCGCCAGTCAACAAAGGCTGCAACAGCCTTCAATCACAGTAGTGGTAGATGACAGCACCAGCAGAAGGATACAGTGAAGCCTGAGCAATGGCTAGGCTGTGGCTTAGAGGTCAACAGAGGGATTCACATGAACAAAATTGTTTTCAAATAAATGCCAGTAACCTGGGCTTATCACCATTCAGTCACTGAGTGAGGATGACTCAACACATGTCCTTCAAGTTGCTCAAGCAAAATATGATTTCTGAGTGGGCCAGAAGAAAGTTGGCACTCTGGTGGGCTACTCTGTGGGCTAATGGACAACAGAATGGGGGATGAACAATGGCCAAATGAAAAAAATCCTACACTTTTATTTAAGAGCAAACTGTCATATCCCTTTGTTATACTGAAAAGTAATGTTCAGTATAATGTTAAGTGAGCAAAAACAGAAAAAAAGAATTAAAATCACACCCAATGTTTTTGCTTGGCTTCATTTAAGAAGGATCCAAAAATATGTTTCAGATTAACTAAACAAAAACAACAAAAGCATTGATTCAAAGGATGTTGAAAATTTGTTGGAACTGTCTAAAGGGCTACAAGTATTTGCCAACAGAACAATATCAGATACTATTAATGTACTAAAACATATCATTTTGAATTTATACCCAAAGATAACCTTTTTCATACAGATAAAATGACTAGAAATTATGGAAGTGATGATTAGAAGTATGTGGTACTTAACCCAGATGATAAGATGAGCCGACTATCTAACATCATCCATCTTTTAACCAATCAGATCAATGATGCAGACCCAGCAGATAAAATAAATCCTTGCCGAGGCCAGTTAGAGCTGTGGCTGTCAGGATTATGAAATTAACTTGGTCACTTTTATTTAAGGCTTAAAGCGCTCATATTAAGGAGTTATGCAGATACTCATCAAATCACTGTTACTGGAGTTACGCTCGGTGGACACAGTGGACTTTCTCCCTGCTCTGCCTTCATCCGGCCAAGTTATGGTCGTGCATCACCATTAGCTCATACCCACCGCCGACTATAACGGTCTTGTACATTTCAGAAATGAACTTGCTGAAGAGATAAAAAGTGATCAAAACACACACACAAAGAAAAAGGGAGTTACAGCATACATTGGTTGGGACTAAACAAACAAGTGTTTGCAGAGTTAGAACAGATCATTTGATCTGCTGCAAGGATCCGAAGTGAACATTGATCTACTGGCAAAAATGCAATATGACAATTATAATAATAGTTTTATTAGTATATAAAAGCATTAACATATGTATTATATTTTCTTAGGATTAAAAGGAGTTCTTCATGCCTAAAAACAAAACCGTGATCTGCAATTTGCGCCTCCATGTGACATTAGGGCCCTACGATTTATGATTGCAGCCCCCTGCCCTGTCTTACCAAGTTCTCCCCCAGAAAGTCAGGGACGGCTAAAAGAGAAACAGAAACACCAAAGTTGTCCAAGAAATGAAGAAATGTAACCGTGAGTGGCTTTAGATGATGATGAAAAAGCTTCTTCCGTTTTTGCTGAAGCATTACAAACAAGAGCCAAGTCAGGAAACGAGAACGGCCTCCATCAAACTTGTTTACATCAAGTGTTTGAGCTGCAGCTGGAGGATGGCCTCAAGATGCTCCATGTCCCCAAAACAACTAATTGGAGAGGCTGTCGTTTATAAAAAGAAAAATCATTTTTAAAAAAGAATAGGGCGTTTATAGCACTAAGCTCAACTGGTCCAGCAGCCGGCTCGTATGAACTACAGAGACAACACCTTCTCGATGCAGGTGGAGCAGGTTCCAATCCCGGCCAGAAGACCTTTGCTGCATGTCAACTCCTCTGTCTCTGACCCCTTTCCTGTTCAGTAACTGTCATAAAAAGCATTTAGAGCCAAAACAATATCTTTAAAAATTATAATTTCCTATTGAACTGTTGATATTTTACACATTAACCACTAAATGATTAAAACACACACACACACAGAGGCTACATAGTTGTTAAAGTTTTTTGGGTTTAAAGAAATTAATAAATAAATAAATAATCAAGATATCATGGGCCCCTACATTACTTCAAAAGCCCAAAAATAGATTTTTTACCAGGGTCAATTGCTTACAGTGTTATTGTTTCAGGCAGTGACAAAAATTGTTTTTTTTCCCTTGTTGAGCCATGTCATTTTGTAAGAAAATGGAAAAATAATTTTTGCTAGCTGCTTCATCTAAAATCTACTACAAGAAGCTGATCTGCACATGGAAGGAACCAAACAACACACACACACACACACACACACACACACACACACACACACACACACACACACACACACACACACACAC
>JAPMNP010632437.1:0-12054 GCA_029874935.1 Atherina boyeri
AATTTCTTACATAGGCTACTGCTTCACATGATTGCAGTACCAGTTTCGGCCAGAATCTTACATATGGCTCCTTTAATTATACTATATCTAGTCTTCAGGTGAGATGTGTTGGTGAAATTTAGACATTTTATTTTATTTACTTGATCATTAGTTTAAAGTTACCGCCCATCTTTTCTTTAAATGTTTCCCTGATCTTGTGAGGTTTTCCATCAAGAAAAGATGATATATGAGTTCATTAGGTCTTCTACTTTTAGATTAAGCTGATGTAGGGCTGCTTTATCTTTATTCCTTTCATTGACGATACTCCAGTTTATTGTACTCTAAAGGAGGCGATAAAGGAACTACTGTAACTCCTTTCCTTTGCAGGTAGAAAACTCAATCATTTCTTATCAAAGCTGCCCTTCATGATTTGAAACATTTCTTGGCATTCAAACCATTCCGCGTTTAGGAAACACTTTTGAATTGAAAGCACAGAAAATAGCCTGTTACACTGTTTTCGAGTAGGTGCTGGTAATACAAAATGCTGCATGTAGCACTTTTGGAGTTTGATCAATACATGTGTCAAAAAGTCAGGATACCTCTGACCTTTGGCTCTCCCAAATCCTATAAATTCATTTTCATAATTTTATTTAGATCAGCTAAACTAAAAAAAAATGTATCTCTTACCATTTTTTTCCGTTAAAAACCATTCCAGTTGTATTGTTTATATTATGTAGGTCAACTTCAGTTTGAACTCTTTTATTTGATCAGTGACCTTATCTTTCCATTCGACACCAGAAGCTTTCCGCCTTGTGATTTGTTTGCTAGTGGGCGGTTAACCCGTGAAGTGGGTGCAGATTTACTCATTACCCTCTTAGAATCTAGATTTATAGCCGACATAGGTAACAAGAAGTGATTACTCTTCTGGATTGACGAGTAACAAAGTAGTTTAATGTTGCATGTCCGTTAAGAACGCAGCAGTGGGACTGCAGCCGGTTGGTCAGTCATAAAGGAAATGTATATGTTGTTTTTGTAAAATTCTTGTCTGTTAGACACACGGATAGCCAGGCGAGTCGATAAATGTTGCTACCGGTCCATCTCAGCGCCTGTCAGCATTACAGCTTTATTAGTTTTTGTCGCCGTACAGTGTGCTGACAGCTAAATATGTAAAAGCTGACATGGCTGACATTGTGACAGGCTGCCAGAAATACGAAGCTGAGGTTTTATCTGCATCACAGATGCTCTATAAATAAGTGGTTTGGATAGGATCTATAAAGAGTGTGTACCCCATTAGCTGTTCCCTTCTTTCTTCTTCTCTGGAGTCTGCCTCACTGTTTCTTGTTTCCCTTTTCTGTCTTTACCTCCCTCCTTTCTCCAGGATGCATGTCTCCCTCTCTGGATGGCTGCCTACCTCTGTGTCTGGGAGTTGGCTGGGGCAGAAATAAACCACAGTAATGGCTTTGCTTTGCTGCTAATCTTGTCATAAGAAGGTGCGGCCCTGGGAGGATAGCTCCTCGTGTGTGATATCCTAATTTAAACATCAAAAGATTCCATCATTAGGAAGCGTGCGTCTAGCCCCAGTTTTCAAGGGAAATTATTACATCTTCCTGCTGCAAAAGTGTAATGCAAGAAGACGTTTCTGTCAAGCGCACACACAGACGCACAGATAAATCTCACCGGACTTGATGTTTGTGCACTTGAAGAAAAACATCATCATTAGCAGCTTTCTCTTCTGATAGATGGAATGATGACTTGTTGTGTCGCAGCCCGCCATGGGCTCTGATGACGGCCTTCATTTGGAGTTTCTGCCTGGTGTTTGAGATTGAAGAGTTTGGTGGATCTGCTAAGTGGGAACTGGCCTGTCTTCTGACGGCTCCTCTAGTGGTCTCCCTACAGAATCTGATGTGTGTCAGGCAGCAAGCAAACATCAGGCCCTTCCACCCCAGGTTAATGTTGTCATAGACAGGTGCACATCCAGATTAGAAGTATTTGCATACATCAGGATGTATATGTACAAAAATATAACTAAAAATTGTTAGATGTAGCTTTCGTTTCTTTGCTTTTTATTCCTCCAACACTTATTCTAATCTAAATGAGTAACACAAGATCTCTATTTGGTCCAAAACAGACCTGCCTCAGAGATGATTTTGAAATCATATTTCTATGACGGATTTCTGATATAGGCTAACTAGGAGTTCAGAAGCCCAAGGTTTGATAAAACTCCTAGCCACTCCTAGCACATCCAAGAAAAAAAGTGCAAAACAACAAAGAGACCTATGTGAAGATCTGGAAAAGGCAAAAATGCAGGACAGAATGGCAACTAAGGCCAACAAAAGAACCAAGGAAGGAAATGAGACTTAAAGGGACATTGTGTAAGAATTACTGCCATCTAATATTGAATTTGTGTATCGAATAAAAACGAATAATTCACTCTTACACGTCACCATTTCCAACACATATTGCAACAACGCCGCTTTGTATCAAAAATAAGGGTCGGAATCTCTTGGCACCTCACGATTCAATTCCGATTCAGAGGCCAACAATTTGATTCTAAAATGATTATCGATGCGATTCTCGATGTATCGATTTTTTTTTTTTTTGTGTACATTTCCCTGCGTGATTTTTAAAATTTTATTTTGTTTTTAAAAGTTTTTAAAAGTTTGCTAATCCAGAGTTTGCTAATCACTTCCTACTTTTGTGATGATCATTAAAAGAAAATCAACAGATGAACTATCTTCTCTATTTTATTAGAGAAACATTTTTTATCTACACAAATATGACTTTCCATGAACATTGCAATAATCAACTAGGGGTGGGAATCTCTTGGCACCTCACGATTCGATTCTAATCTGATTATTGATGCATCTCAATGCTGTGAGTGGGGGGACGGATTGTTGACACCCTTCAATCTCTTAGCTGACTTTAACTGAGAGCTAACCGAGCTAACCCGGAGCTAACGGGAGCTAACGGAGGTAGACTAAAGCGAAAGCATGTGTGTTAGCCGGTTAAAAACTGCATTTGTGCTACTCTGCTCCCCTCTGCCTCTCCTTCAAGCCAGACATGGCTGCAGGAAATTTAAAAAAACTGTAAGTTAATATGAAACTCGAAATAACTCATTTCCTTCATGTAAGTCGGACACACCCCTAATAATGCATAATTTCAAGGTTAAATAACATCTAAATGGATGAGTTATGTAAAAAAAAAGCTGAGCTATCAAACAATGCTGGAAAAAACAGTGACTAAAGCAGATAAAGGTGAGAAAATAAAAAATGTGTGAGAAATTTTAATGATGGAGAAAGTATTTCAGTCAATTTGATTTACAGTAAATAATGTAAAATAAAAGTTGGCTTGTGAGATGACAATCAGAAAGAAAAAAAAGGACTCGTTGTGGGGAGGCATTAACCAAACTGTTCCAATAAAAAAAAGTTATTACACCAACAAATGTTGCATGTTATTTGTGCACATTTCTCTAGTTTTATGTAGCATTTCATGCTAATTTTTCAAACCCTCATCTTTTCATGTCATTTCCTTGATGTAAAATAACACTCCAAACAATGGAAATGAATGTAATTGAGATCCAAGTATGATTTCTTTTTTTTTTTTTGTGCACACTTGTCATCCTGAAAGACAATATTTACTAAGTCAAAAAACACTGAAAACAACTTGACGCAGTTGAGCAACAACATGATTACACTTATGCCAGAATAAGATAAAATATCTGAAAACATTGATATGAAACTTAAACCTACCTATTTCTGTCTGATTAATTATTCAGCAGGGTAGGTGGGGGTTTGCTATGGGATCTCTGTTAACATAGACTACAAAGACTGACAGAAAATAGATGAAGTGATAGAATATCTAAGAGACCTGGGCTTTGAAATTCTAAGTCCATAATGGCTTCAGTGTTTTTTAAGCCACTGCAAAAACCTCAGCACCGATATCTTCTGCTATTTGTGATAGAGAACTTACTTAATCCATTTTTCTATGAAAATGATTGCATATTTTTTTCTGGAGAAATGGGGAAAAAAACACTTTTGCCTTTCTTTTGCAGTTCTTTAAGCAAACACAAGTCTCCAGCAGCTCTACGAAATCAAAAGTAGTGTTAATTTGAGGCGTTATATTAACAAGAATGGCACTTTGAATCAAAGTTTGAAGTTGGTTAATAGGCTCTCCAGCTGTTTGGCTTCTGTAATTCGAGCGTTCACAGGGGACGGCTTCTACGCATGTGATCTATTACTTCACAGCGACACTCGACGTCGAATTATTAGCTCGACTGATGGATTTAAGAGTAAATCAAGAAATGGCATGTTCCATAAGAGCGCGCCATCAAAAGACCAAAGAGGTGTTTGCTCTTTCCGTTTCACTTTCAACTCTGGCTCTCTTCTCTCTGCGTCTTTGTCTCTCCTCCACACTTTGCCTCTCTCTTCAGGAACAGTGCTACAGTACGTTTCAGTACGCGGCTGTATGATTTATTCATTGTTGTGTTTTCCTTCTCCTTGAGTGTTTGCTGGAAAGGACAGGAAACTTTGAACCAGAGTACAAAGCAATGTATATTTGGGTCACACATTTTTTACATTTCTGTGGAGAAAGATGTGTGTGTGCTCTTTCTCTTTCCTCACTTTATCCCCCTCCCCTCTCTCTCTCTCTCTCGTCTTCAGAGAGGCTGCCTGGTGACTGGGTCGACTACTCTCCTCACCGCCACGTTCGTCCTTGAAGTGAGAATCAGCAGGGCGCCCCAATCCAGGGGGAGGTTGGGAGGCGAGCGGGGCGAAGAGGTTGGGAGCTAAATAATGGATGATTTCTTATTGAAATAAAGGGAGGGAGTGAGCTTACCTGGGAACAGGATGCTTAATCCTAAAAGCAGGCCACTGTGAAGTCGTCCATGTTTGCTTGGGAATCATCTGACAAAATATACAAATGTAAAACTGGCCGGAGTAGACGGCCTGTTTGTGTCATTATGAGAAACAAAAAGACTGTGTTATTCAAAAGTATTTAAGGAACCTCTCATTTCTTTATGTATTATCAGGGGAAAAAAGGAAAACGATGCCCTGTGTAAACATACATTCAGTGGCCACTTTATTTAGGTCCACCAACTTAATTGCTTGTTAGCTAATCAGCCAATCCCTGGGCAGCATTTCAATGCATTAAGGCATCTAGACATGGTGAAGGTTACTTGCTGAAGTTTAAACTGAGCGTCAGAATGAAGAAGAAAGGGTTGACTTTGAACATCGCATGGTTGTAGAAACTCCAGATCTACTGGGATTTTCACACACAACCATCTCTAGGTTTCCAGAGAATGGTCTGAAGAAGAGAACATATCCAGTGAGCAGCAGTTGTCTGGACCAAAATGCCTGGTTGATGTCAGAGGAGAATGGGCACATTGGTTGGAGATGATGGACAGGCAACAGGAAGTCAATGACCATGGTTAAAACTAAGGTGTGTGTCATCTCTGAACACATAATACATCCAACTTTGATTCAGATTGAATAAAGACAGGAAACTGAGGCTACGATTCACACAGGCTCATCAAAATTAGACAATAGAAGATGCAAAAGTGTTAAGTGGTCTAATGAGGGTCCATTCCAGCTGAAACATTTAGATGGTAGGGTCGGAATTTGGAGGAAACAACATGCAAAGCATGAATCCATCCTGCCTTGTGTGAGTGGTTCAGGCTGGTGGGGGTTTAATGATGTATGGGGGTATTTTCTTGGTACAGTTTGGGCCTTAGCGACCTTTCCAGTGTTTACTAGGGGTGAGAAAAATAATCCATTCTTAGATGCATCGCAATTCTCTCTCGAACGATTCGATGCTTGATGCAGATAAGTTAATAATCGGAATATATATATAAAAAAAAAACATATTTCTTTTAAAGGATTTTTTGGGCTCTAGTGGCCTCTATATGACAGTTGCCCAACAGGAAAGGGGACAGAGAGAGCGGGGAATGATACGGTCGACACGGTCGACTCAAAAATGTTGAGAACCACTGCATTTGACAACATAACACAAAATCAATGCATACAATATTGAATTGAATTTATGATTTTATTAGTTTAAAAATGTCTGGGAAATGCACATGCCACTGATTTTCTGTCCAGTTCTTGTGTCGTGTGACGAGCCTCCTCATTTTCTCCCTGTGTCCCTTCCTTAAAGCGACATTGTGAAAGACTTTCTGCCATCTAATGTTGAATTTGTGTATTGAATAAAAATGAATAATGAACTCCTGCACGTCACCATTTCAAACACATATTGCAACAACGGTAGCCGCCATGTATCAAAAAGCCTAGGTCCCGTGTCAGGCCTTTGGACAAGTGGAGAACACAAGAAGAAGAAATCCAGCAGTTTCATCAAATGTTTAAAGGCCACACTGCTCACCATGCTGAGATATGTCAAGTTTGTCTGTCACACTGTTACCCTTGATTTGATAAATACAACTAAAGAAAAGTCCCTAAAAAAGTTGCTTGCCTATTTAGCAGCCTTTTTATGCCTGAATATCAGAGTCAAGTGGCTTAAACAAAAATCACATTCCTTTAGAAATAGGTACAGGTACGAGATGTGGGCTGAAAATGAGTGAAAAGCAGCGAAAGTCCCCCCAAAAAAACTTTGAAAGACCTTCAGAAAGCCTAGAGAACTGTTGCCCAAGACCACTTTAAAAGAGTATGAGAAAGTCTGGCTGTTTTGAAGCAACATATAAAGAAATCAGAATGCGTTAGATGTGATTACCATGAATACTTGCGCTAAGACCTCTCCCTTCTTTCAACTGCCCTCACTCCTGTTCAGTTACTTTGACCTAACGCAATTTCAGCTCTAGCTGATTGACTTTACACTCATTTCTCCTTCGTTTGCCCCACAGCACAACACCCAGACTAAACTTATCTGGCCCCCAGCCAAAGTGGTAAAATATGGGCCAAAACTAAACCCATGACACTGCTGCTTCTTCCCAGACAACACTTCACCTCCACAAAATCAACATAATCACACCTGAGGTAAGCCGCCTGCTTGTCTCAGGTGAGAAAGGTGATAAATTGGGTGTCAAAGTCTAATGTATTAGCTGCTCTGATGCGAGAGGTGTGAGCTACTTTCCCCGTCTCTTAGCCTGTCGCGATGTTCCTCGAGTTAGTTTTTGGGAGATAATTATTCTGTAGTACTCCACAGAAAAATAAAAATAAAAAATCAGGCTAGCAGCATTAGTTGTGATTAAAATGGAGAAGTAACAGGCTGCCACTCTCTTGGCTCAGAGGGGGATGTATTAGCCAGGCATATGGTCATAATTAGTCCCAAGACTGCGGAGAAACAAATAAAGACGCACTGAACAAACAAGCGAGACCAGATGAAGGCTGCCGGCATGGATACTTCTGGAGAAGAACCCGAAAAGAAGAAAGTTGCTTATCGAGATTGCAGAAAAAAGGAGTACGATAGCACACACAACACACAAACAAAAGCACAAGATCACAAGAAGAAACTCATTGTGCTCCCTTTCGAGATGCAACTTAGCTGAGTCACTAATATGAAGCTATCAGTGTTGACGGCTTTATCCCTGTTTTTGTTTCCTACAATGCAAAAGAAGCACAAAAGACCATCATCTTCTTATAGGCTTTAAAATTAACAGCCAACCTTTTGTATGGGCTTATAAATAACTAGAAACTCTTCTTTTTTTTCTTCGCTCTTGGTGTGATTCATGATTGAGACTGTGAAAGAAGGGATGTGGGGCCATCCAGGCCCAGCGGCGTGTGAATAGATGTAACCCGGGCGCATCGGAGGAAGAGACGGTGGGATAATACTCTCTCTCTCTCTCTCTTCGTCTATCTGTTCCCAGTTGGGAGGATGAGGGGGAGACAGAAGGGAGTAGCTGCTAATAAGGCGTTGGGCGAGAGGCTTTGGGAAAGCTCCCCGCGGTGCTGGTCTGTAATGGAGATAAGCGCTGCCGTGTTGTTTTCTCACAAAAATCAACAAAGGGAACATGCGATGGGAGATTTGCGGCCACGTCCCCGGTGAAAAGCGGAGCTTTCACAGCGCTGTAATGTTTAGCAGCATTAGAAATCATTAGGCCCGGCACTGAGGAGAGAGTGTGCCAGGCGGCCATGCCCCAGTTAACGCTTCTTTGAAAAGCCACCCGTAATCCATTCCTTAAACTTGTCTTGTTTTCCATCGTCTGCAGAGAAGGACTAACAATCCAAGTATGTTTTTATTTTCGCTAAAGATTTAATCGATCTGCAGTTGCGATACGGACGCAGTTAGAAGAGCAGCAGGTACCTTGCAAGGCAGTGGGATGCTGATAAATGGGCCCAGAGCCCATGCAGGGGAGGGGAGGGAGGGATAATGTATGCAGAGTTCTCAGGCGCTGTGGGCTGCTGCTGCATGGCCGGCCGGACATCTTTAGAGGAAAATGATAGCTGCATGGAGATCAGGGGACTTCTATGAGGTTGTTTTGTAGTAAAGTTGTCTGTGTATGTGCCAGAAATAAAGGATGTACTGTAATGTGCACTGCTACGACTGCTGATTTACTTTATGTGAGGATGCAAAAGATGTTTTATCTATTTATTCGAAATGGGAAATTAGAAAAATGTCTTACATTTTCAAACTGAGAAATTTGTTTAAAATCTCAAAGGCAGCAACAAGTTTATAAAAAGTTGGGACAGGAGCGTATATATTTGGCAATAGTGCCACCTCAACTATCGTTTAGAGAAAAAAAAGCTGCTGAAATGTTTCTCATTCTCACTTGATGTAGGTCTGCAGCGCCTGTCGTATCTTTTGTATTTTGTAATGCTCCAAATAGGGGTGGGTATTGGCAAGAATCTGGTGAGATGACACATATCGCAATACAGGGGCAATGATACGATATATCACAATATATTGCAATACTATCAACACAATGATATAAAGCGTTGTATTGCAATTTATTTATTTGGCTTATTTTTATTTGGCTCATCTTTGCAAATGAAACAACATACTGACTGTTATGCTGGTTGCATGAGATGAGGTCACTGGTTGTTTCAAAAAGTTAATTTCTTCAATTTGTCTTTTGAGCAGCATCAACTCGTTTCAAGTTAGCCTTTAATGCTACGTCGTTATGGTAACTAGCCACATGTGGAGCAGATTTTACGGACTGCATAGATCTTGTCAGAGTTTTTACTGCTTTCCTTTATTTTGAATCCAAAATGTGTCCTAACATCTGTTCTGTAAGCTACTGGGAGGAGCTGTATCTTCCCATTTCCATCCATTGATGAGCTTTGCAAAGATAGGATGATTTTCCGCAAACCTTTTGCTAACGGAATGAGATTACGGGATATTTAGTTTTACTATTGGAATGACTGCCTCCAACTGAGTTTTTTAATGCAGCACAGAAATTAACCACAGTTGTTAATGTTTGCATATAAAGCAAACTGTTCATTAAAAAAAGATATTCTACATTTGAATATCAATACAATATCATTACACAAAATATCGCAATATTTTAGGATATCGATATTTTCTTACAGCCCTTGCTCCAAAAGTTTTGTTTCAGTGACAGAACTATGCTGTTGGAAAAACTGCCACATTGAAATAAGCAAAACTTACCTGAAATAGATTTAGCCTGATGTAATAACCGCATTAGTTTACAATTAAAAATGAAGCAGGTTCAAACATTCCTGGTTTGTGGGAATTTGGCTCCATCTGTTTTTTTACAGCAAAGCATTAATTCACAAGACCATAAAAGATTGAGTTCAAACATTAACTCAAATTCTTAATTCTTCCTCTTGTTGAACATGTTCAGTGTAACTGTTTCAGCTCACCTTGACAGTGTTAGTGTTTTATTTGTGATACCTCATCAGTTCAGACACCAACTGCAACAAATCCAAGACGACTTCAGCTAGCAGAAGTCTCCATGTGCCCTTTAAGCAAGCTTTAACCTCTCACTGCAGTTAACTAGCAGGAGCTGTTTGCACTCGTGCTAGCTGCTAACCAACTGGTAATGAATGCACTGGGCCTGTAAGGTCAAGCCTGGTTGTCTGGGGACCCATTAGCAAAGCCAGCGAGCCCTCCCAGCTCTGCACTCTCCGCCTCCCTCCCTGCTCGGGCTCTCTGTCCTGCAGGCTGCAGCTAACCCCAGTCCAGCGCCAGAGGCCAGGCCAGTCTCTGCCCAGGGACCCCACCTCAGTGAACTGTCATTTGTCTCAGCCATCCTGCCAGCGCCGCAGGCTACATTAAGCCTTGATCTATGGGGCGGGCCAAGCCTACTTGGCCCTGAGATTTACAAGGCGGATCTGCTGCAGAGCTGCACTGATTTTGTTTTGGTTATTGCGGCTTGTTTAAAGTATGGCGCATATTTTTCTCCCCAAAATCAGAGAAGTTTCTCATAAAACCGCTTTGCAACATTTCACCCTAAACACAACATGTTCTTTTAAATCTGACAAAGCTGCTGAGTGAAAGCCTTTTCTTTGCTGGCTGGTTTACGGTGTCTCCAATCTCCTGTGTCCTGACTCTGGTGCCTTTCCAAACTCTTTGTGTTGCTGTCAGCACTCACACTTTAACTTTTCGGCACCGGGTGCCCTTAGATGGCCTCCTTACTCCGCCTTGCCCCTCCCCTCCTGTCTTTTTAGGGTTTCTTAAAGTGACATGCCACCATTTGGGCAAATATGCTCATTTTCCACCTCCCTTCAAATTCAACAATTGAGTTTTACCTTTTTTTTAGTTTTACTCAGAGAACGGCTGGACGAGCAGGGGAAAGGTGAAACTCAGTTGTTTAACTCGAGGGGAGGTGAAAAATGAGCATATTTGCCCAAATGGTGGTGTGTCCCTTTAACAGGGTTAGGGCTTCCTATAGGGCCACTTGGACTGTAACCTTCCCACTGCTAGAGTTTCTCACTGCTTCCTGCACCCTTTGGTGGCGTATACTTCTCTTCCCGTACAACATCCCCAGAGCCCGACCAATCGCTAGTCCTCAACTACAGCTGTCAACCCTAATTCTGCCAATGGCGGGTGTTGAAAGCTGGCGTGGCAGAAACTGAAAAAAAATCATGCGCCTTGCTGTCACATAACTCCTCAGTTGTGTGTGTTAAGGGGGGGATTGCAAGTAAGATCATTTTCCAGAAACATTATAAAGCCACATCAAGATGAGGGGCCATGGCTGCTCCCTTTCCCAAACTGGGTTTCTGGATACTGGCAGTCTATTCATTATATTAGTGTGAGAACTGGCCAGACTTAAATTCAGCATGTCAAAAATCATAATGTTTCATTTTAAGCTCATCCACTCACAAATGCGTGCTTACAAACGCATGAGCATGCAATAATCGCACACACATGCAATTACACACTTAAACAAGCCCAGTGTTTGTGTTCAGCACATGTCGGAGGTGGACATCTTCCCGTCTCTCAGGCTTTTTGTGGAGCTCCCATGAATCACTGCCTCTTATTCCTTTCTCAGTGCGGGGGAAATCACATTAAGTGGAGCGCCGTGTTTGGCTCACACCAGTCTTGTCTTAATAGCTGTAATTTGGAGAGGAGAGAAAGGAAGGCAGAGAATGGAGAAGAAAGCTCGCTCACAACACTAATTCCAGTCAACAAAAACACCCCTCTCCAATCCCACCACATTAATTTGCATTAAAATATCCAACAGCTAAATATGTAAAGACAAAATAGTGGCATACTATTTATAAGCAGGCACATCTCCTGTCATGTGGCAGCGGCTGTGTGTGTTCAGCCTCCTGCTACTGTACCATGCCAGAAAAGACCTCCCACACCAACACTGCTGCCATTCCACCTTTGCATGAGCTGGAAGGGCTATGTGGAAGAAACAGAGCTTCCACTGGATGTGCCTGCTCTGGTGGAGGTCAGTTCCTGTAGAGTTGTGTCACTCAGAAACGTTTTATTTGTTTGGGATCCATTGCACATTGTTGTTTTCATAAAAGCTTCAATCATTTTAACATTGAAGGTGTTCAGGAACAACTCTGAGCTAAGATGTCCTAGAATCGGTTTGCAATGAACAGTTGATTTAGTAGAAGGCTTGAAGTTTAAAGGTGCCATATGTAAGGATTATGTATCATCTTTATTTTAAGTAAACATTAAATGGTGCTGATATGTTACAAGACATTAAAAAAA
>JAPMNP010632443.1:0-12189 GCA_029874935.1 Atherina boyeri
GGGGCTTCTCTGGGCCCCCTGTCAGTCATGGGCCCCGAGAATCGTCATCCTTTACCCCCCCTTTACGGCGCCCCAGGTTGGGAGGGATGTAAGTGAACTGTTATGACGAAATGAAAAGTGTGAGTGTATTTTAATCTTTAAAGATGTTTTAAGTTGATGTTACAGCTCATTCTTTTTTCTTTTCTTTTTTACTTTTACCCCATATCAATATGAATGTTAGTATAGCTCATAATGTCTGTGGGTGCTTTGTCCAATGGTAAATAGACTGCACTTATATAGCGCTTTTGTAGTCATTTGTTGACCACTCAAAGCGCTTTTACAATGATACTATTACTAATGATCACTAATAAAGATGTTTCCCTGTTTCAACATACCTTCCAGTGTTGTGGTGTCAGAGTTGGGGTTGAAGTTAGGATGTTCACACTGAATGAAAGGAATTCAGTGCATTGTTTGAATATGGATAGTTTGTGGCATGTGAACAGTGTTCTGCAGTATGACTTGCATCACCATGAGGCTTTGGATCTTTTTTTTTTGTAATCAACTTTTTATTTATTTTCAATTTTGCAGAAATACAATAACAACAATAACTTGTGCAGTTACATTAATTCCAGGAATCGCAATAAACATAAGCAATATACACCACACATTCCTTAACTACAAAGCCCCAGGTGTCTTGAAAAGCACTATATAAAACTGATGCATTATTATCAAATCTATTCACACATAACTTCTCACTTTTTCTGCATTCATGCACTAACTCCAAAGCATATAGAGTGATGTTTCTCTGGTGATTCAGATTCTCCTCATCAGTGATTCACAGTCAAAAAAATAATAATTTTATAGTGACTCAGTGCGCCTTCATACCCTGTCGGTAAGGATGAGATCAGAAATTTTTGTTAAATCCTGGAAATTAATAAAAAACTCAGAGTTGCATATCATATTTAGAAGAGTTCCAACATGGCCGTAGCTAAATATTTCTTACATCTTGATGAAAGGACTTCAGGCTTACAACGAGAAAATGTAGCAAAGCTGACCTTGTTATCTCACCTCCAGCTGTTTTATGTTTGGTATAGTGAGTAGAAATGAAAGTAGTAAATAACAGAACATACTTTAGCTGTAGTGTGTAACTTGATGTTACACTGTAGAGAATGGAGCATACAGATACAGATCAAGTTTCTTTATTTTTTTCATGTTAAGTGATTACAGAGAGTGGCAGAAATCAGAACTCTCCACGTCCACAATGTTTTTTTCCCCTTCAGACTTGAAGCCGATTGCCAAAACAGCTGCTCACAATGCGGGAGAGATTTTGACGACTTCTGAGATATATGAGCCACATATGTATGGATAAAAAGTTAAGATAAAACATCAGTAATCAAATCATCAAAAACTGGGAGAGGCCAAAAAAAAGCCAAACTTGGTCTTGCAGCAAGTGTCCTTTTGTAGATTTTTTTAACCTCTCCTTTTAGCACTTATCCTTTGACCTGAGTTACATGTGGACACTGATGAAATACAACACAAACCAACATAATAGTACAAACCACAAACACAAGATTTGTGTCTGAACACATGATTTATATGCTTCTTCTTTTATTTATTCATTTTTTTAAACTCAGATTTGGCACTTAACCAGATCAAAGTTGCCAATCCCCCACAGTAAAGACACAGTAGCCAAAGAGTTATTACACATGCATTCTGGGGGCCTCCAAATGTCTGCCAGGAAATACTGGAAATTCTGTCCAACACAGGCGTCTGACTTCCACTGTGACAGCTTAATAGTCTGATTACACTCTCTCCCTGAGGCTGGAAGTGGTTTGCCAGCTTTATAACACAAAACTGCTCAAACAATATAGACATGAACACAGACAGGACAAAGATGCAATTTTGTTTGTTCAAATTTAGAATTTGGATGTTACTATCAGTGTGCTTTGTATGGATGACGAGGTTTTTGTTTTTTTTGCCAGTTTTGATGTAATCACACTGGGAATTACCAATATTCAACAACCCTACTGCTATGATTTGATTGTATGCTACTGTAGAGGTTAAATGTTAGTGGCAACCCCACACAAAAGTAGAGGGAAAAATGGAGGAAATCCTGAGCTGGCTGTTTAAATCATTTAACTGAACAGGATTTGCTTCCTGAAGCTATCAACATTTATGTTTTTATTCATGATATGTCAGAAATTTTGAGATGGGAACACTCTCCACCTTACGTTAAGCAAGTACATTAATATACTTTCACCGGCCAGATTGAGAGGTACACCTTGTGAGGTTGGCCCTCTTTTGCCTTCAGAAAGCCTAAATTCTTTGATTCAACAAGTTGTTGGCAACCTTCCTCAGAGATTTTGGTCTATATCAATGTGGCAATTGAGGGTCCTGTCACTATTCCTCCAATTGATCATATGCCCTGGCTACTTGGCCACGGGGATGTCCCTGTGGTCGACTGATCAGCATGCAAGTATTCTACCCAGGATACCGACCGGGCCCTCCTTCACCCTGCCACATATACATGATACCATCACACACATCCATGATGAAAATCTCCTGTTCCACCAGTCTCAAAGGTGCTCCATTAGATTGAAATCAGACTGTTGAGTACACTGAACTCATTGTCATGTTCAAGAAACCAGTTAGAGATGATTTGAACTTTGCAACCTGGTGCATTATCCTGCTGGAAGTAGCCATCGGGAGATGGGTACTCTGTGGTCATAAAGGAATGATCAGCAACAATTCTCAGGGCATAAATGTAAAATGGCATAAACAATGCTTAGTTGGTTCCAAAGTGTGGCAAGAAAGCATCCCCCACACCATAGCACTACCACCATCAGATCAGAAGTTTCTGAAATACTCAGACCAGCCCATGCAGCACCAGTAACCGCATGTCACATTCAAAGTCATTTAAATCCCCTTTTCTTCCCCCATTCTGATGCTCAGTTTAAACTTCAGCATGCCTAAATGTATGTTGTGCTGGTGCCATGTGATTGGCTGATCACCTATTCGAACAGGTACGCCTAATAAATTGGCCGGTGAGTGTACGTTTTAATGTGCAGTAAAACTGTGAGTTTAAGCCGATTGTGAAATAAGAAGACTCTTTTACCATGAGATCTGTAAAAGTAAAGGTAAGCAATAGTTTTAAGTTTTCAACCTCTTTCCAGAAAATTTCTCCCATATAAGTATCTAAATCCAGTTTAAGTTAGTTTTTCTCTGTAGTTTGTCCTTTGCTGTATTCGCTGACCACAACTGCCACTTAAAATGAAAGCAACACAATAGCAAGAGGACAGCAAGAATAAGTAATACAAATTGTTCAACTCTGACTTGAAATATTTTTGCAACCTCTTACTCGCCTCCATATCTCCTGCTCTTTCAATTCACTCCCTTTCTACTCTTCTGTTGTGCCCCTTCTTCTGCCCATCCTCCTTCTTCCTTGCATTCGCTTTCCACTCTCTTTTTTGTTACAGCTGTAACTTGTTTGATGTCCCTCTGTCCCATCCTGGCCATCTGCCTCTGAAACCAAAATGAGAGGTTTTGTCATCCTGCTGACACCTGGACGTCCACTAACCACCAGTTGCTTTCCCAACAACCAACTCCTTCTCAAATAACCATGAAAAAGACAGGGCGAGTCACCGATCAATCACTGGACTTGATCTCCAGAAATACTCTCTTTCTGCTAAGTATCAGGACATTATTTGTACTTGATTAAGGATTCTTTTGCTACCGCCCTTGATGTGATGAATAGTGAACAGCAGTGAGGAGAAATATTGATCATGTGGCATTTATAGTACAAGAAGAAGACTCTGGCAGTAAAAGTGGTTGTATTATAGGGTACTGATCTATTAAAATGCATTCACTGGTGCCTTAGCTCACCTTTCACCTTTTCCTAATTACAGGCTTAGGTTGAGTCCAGCTGAAGATGCGCACACCCTCTTACACAGCAAATTCACTTCTCTGGTCAGTTACTTTAACCACATACCAACAAGGTCAGCAGTACAAATTACACAGATAATATGATTCTTTCCATCCCACAGATTTTATATGCATACATACGAAAGGTGTCACAATAATCCATGGTATCAACTAAGTGGAAATGTTTATTTGTTGCCAGTTTTGTGGGCTCTTGTTTAAGGCACACTTGCAATGTACCTAGAATGAGCTTAAATAATCAATTGACCCTGTGACCCAGTGAAAGATTGATATGAATGCAAATAATTCATACAGTTCATAATGAGGCAAAGATGCATACAGGTTAACTGTAAGGATCAACGGATACATCGGCCAGCCGATATATTGGGGAGATATTTGCATTTTTATTTTTATCAGTATCGGCCGACACTGGTAGATATAGACCCGATACTAAGTAAGTCCAGGGCAAGCATTGCTAATACCGACACTAACATGTTTTCCTTTATATTTCCTTGTTATTTAATGATTCTGCCTTTAATTATTGATGATGATTATGATCATCATAAAACACAGAACAAAGATTTTTTGTTGGAATTTGGTCCATCCGTGAATGGGAAGTTTATGGACTGATTGAAAATAAATCTGAACTGTTCTTTAATTATTTCAGAGACATATGGTTTCCCAAATTGAAATTTCACAAGTACAATTTAAATTTTTGAATAAAAAATATAGATTCCATTGATACTGATAAATGTTGAACAATGTAGATGAAGAAATAAAACATATCATATCATTCTGTCCATTTTATTATCTAAAGTGAGGGAACAAAAGCAGTATCGGCCCAAAATAGCGCCTCAAGAAAATCGGCAGCCCATGATCAGTCATCGGCTAGGGGTAATGGAGGAAAATCATATCTGTATCGGCCTTAAAAAAAAATATATATCAGTCTACATTTTTTCACCCTGCTTTCCAACATAAAACATATTGATTAACTAAATGAAAGGGGAGGAAATAACTGATTAAGCTCAAATATATATATANACGAAAAAAATAAAAACCTTGCATTTGCAAAGAGAATATGATGTATTGTGTGTTCACTTAACTTAATCAAATTTGGGGAGCAGAAAAAACATTTGTTTTTAACTGTTTATTGTACCAGAATGATAACTTTAAACAATTTTTTAAAAAAAGAGCAAAACTTTTTTCTCCCTGTATTTATTTACATTTGCCCCTTTGTTGAAACCTGGTTCAAGGACCATGATATCCCTGTTCTTAATTTTCCAGTAAACTCGCCTGACCTCAACCCCATAGAAAACCTATGGGGTATTGTGAAGAGGAAGATGCGATACACCAGGTTGCTGAAGGCCACTATCAGAGCAACCTGAGCAGTGCCACAGACTGATCGACTCTATGCCATGCCGCATTGTTGCAGTAATTCAGGCAAGAGGAGCCCCAACTAAGTATATAGGGCTGTACATGCTAATACTTTCCATGTTCAAACTTTTTTTGTATTGGCCTTAAGTAATATTTTCATTTTCTGAGACACTGAATTTGGAATTTTCATTAGTTGGCAGTACTAATCATCCAAATTAAAAGAAATAAACATTTGGAATATATCAGTCTGTGTGTAATGAATTGATATAATATAAAAGTTTGACTTTTTGAATGGAATTTCCAATATTTTTTTCCCCAATATACCCACAAGTAGGCTATCAGTTTCATTGCTGCAGTACCGTCATTTACCACAAGAGGAAGGCCAAAGCACAAACCGGAAGCAGGAAATGCCGTCAACGTCAACGTGCGAAATTCAAATTTCTGTAACAAAACATCCCTGTATGAGCGTTTTCCCCTTTTCATCTGTTTGGATAAGTGACTTCCCTGCCTTCGTCTGATTTATTTAAAGAAAAGAAAAAAAATAAGGTAAGGTCGTAACGTTTAGGAAAGTGGGATCATTAGTTTGAAGAACACTTTATTTCCCTTGTCCTCTTTTCCTTTTTTTGGTGGTTTTAACCACTTTTCATGTTGTGATTCAGTAGTTAGCATTATGCTAGCTTGTCAGTCTAGCGTAAAACATTGAACTCAGAAACAATGTTATCAGTTTATCAGCTGAGCGTATTCGTGACCTGAAATTTTTTTCTTGTTGCTGCAGAGAGGTTTATCATCGGCAGCTGGTGCAGAGGGAATGCCTGTAGAAAGAACAGAGCACCGTGGAGGAGCCGCAGAGCTTTACAAGTATTATGAGGTTTATGATACTATCGGCTCAGGTACTACCCCTAACAATGACTGTCTTGTGAAAAATGAAAAGCTTTGTAGTTATGTGTCTTAAAATCTGTTCGTTTCCAGGTGGCTTTGCTAAAGTCAAGCTGGGTCGACATATCTTGACAGGAGAGAAGGTTGCCATTAAAATCATGAATAAGAAAGATCTTGGGGTGAGTCACAAAGAGCCCACTTTAGTAAAATAATAAAACAAAAAAGGAACATTTGAAAACTTTATTATAAATTTATAATAAACATACCAAAAGGAGGCTCCCTAATATTGTTTTATATATATATACAGGGTTCAGATTATTCTGCACGTAAGATTTCAGTTTATAGGCTATTCAGGTTTTATGCGATTTAGTGCAGTGCCTTGCAAAAGGTATGAAAACACTGGACATTTCACAAAAAACAATCTGAGGTCATCCTGTTTAGAAAATTTTATGTGATTTATATAGAAAATGGGCTCGTTTAGATAAAGGCATTTACACAAACTATTGAAATTATGACCTCAGTCTTTTTAAGATCCTATATAAGGTATTTGGTGTCAGCATTATAGAAAGGGGATCAATATATAATAAGAAGACAATGGCAACATCTTCCAGAATGTATTTTGAAATTAATGCTATTATAAAGAGTAAATAAATGGGGTAATTGCTCCCAGGTGTCACTGTTTGTGTTTCAAACATATCAGTCTGACTACTATCTTTTCAACTTAGCTGTTGTATTTGTGTTTCATATTCCCCAGAAGATTTGAAGTAATTGTATCCTCATGAAATCTATTATATTTCCTCATTTGTTTGTGGCCAGTGAATTTTGTTAAAGGCAGGGTCCATGATGTTTGTCTAGAATGCTTTCTACAATATTGATCTTGATAATCACCTGGTGAGCGTACAGGACTGGAAAAAAAACATCCAATCATTTGACAGTCCTATCCGAAATGATTGAATGGTGATATGTCAATCAAAAAAGTTGTAATTAGTCCCTCCCCTAGATGCGTCCAGACATTTCTTGTTCCTGTACTCTGGAGGTATGGTTCTGGGGGGAAGTCTGAAGAAAGGGGTTTGGACTTTGAATCGTATTTTTTCAAAATTTAGCTTGCTCAAGCCATAATCCCTTAAAATGGACCTTGCCTTTAAAAATCTTTACTTCGTTTTCTAAGTAAAAGATCAAAAGGTTATAGAGTTCAATTAAACATTTTTCATTAATTTATCAACTGGAGAAAAAAAACCAAAACATCTCTTTCCACAGGATGACTTGCCACGTGTAAAAGTGGAAATTGAAGCCATGAAGAATCTGAGTCATCAACATATCTGTCGACTGTACCACGTCATTGAGACTTCCACTCAGATATTCATGGTGATTGAGGTAAAGTCACTTTCAGTATACACAGAGTATGTTAGATAGTATGACAGAGTTATTTTGATTCTTTTTCTCTCTCTCTATATCCCAGTATTGTCCAGGTGGGGAGTTGTTTGATTATATCATAGCAAAGGACCGGCTATCAGAGCAGGAGACCCGGGTGTTTTTCAGGCAGATCGTATCAGCGATGGCCTATGTCCACAGCCAAGGATATGCACACAGAGACCTAAAGCCAGTAAGAATCTCTATAATTTGCATTTCTGTCAAGAGAAAAGTTAATAAGTATGTATTTGGTTGTAAGTGAAGATCAATTCTGTGTCAACTGAAATGTTTGTTTTTCTGAACCTTAGGAAAATCTGTTGATCGATGAGGACCATAACTTGAAGCTTATAGACTTCGGCTTATGTGCCAGGCCTAAGGTATAGCACCACATACCCTGTCCCAGTGTGAGTGGATCAAACAGAAATTCAGGGAAACTGATTTGAAGGGCAAAAGTCACATATTGTCTTAAATTTTACATTTTCTTCAAAGTCATTCCTCCTATTATCTGCTTTGATATAAAAAAAAGAAAGGATAAAAAGAGGGGAAAAAACTCTTAATATTGTCCTGTAATTGCTTCTGTCCCAGGGGGGTTTAGGTTATGAGCTGATGACGTGTTGCGGGAGCCCTGCATATGCTGCTCCTGAACTTATCCAGGGCAAAGCATATATTGGTTCAGAGGTAAGGCATGTAAGCTATATATCATTTGCAACTAAGAAACAAAAGGTTTGATTTAAACATTATTTCAAGTGACAGAATTTGCATTTGTTCTCAGTAAGAACAATTATTACCTGCCTGTTCCACAAGTCTGCACTTTCATGGTGTTCGGATCATATTCGCTGGTGCATGACTCGGTGCAACTGAGCTGTGAAATCCTATCTGTAAGACTTGATGTTGAAATGCTGCTGTGTGATGTATAACCTCCAGGCTGATGTGTGGAGCATGGGAGTTCTGCTGTTCGCTCTGCTCTGTGGATACCTGCCATTTGATGACGACAACTGCATGGTCCTTTACAAGAAGATTACAGTAAGAGCACTGCTGTGTTTGTATCACTGCCAGTAAAGTTTACTGCTGAAATGCAACTAACTGAGCAAATTAAAACACAGAAATATTTTGTTTCTTTCTATTTCAGTGTTTTTTTGTAATCCTTTTTTTCATTTTCAGAGGGGTAAATATGACAACCCACGATGGCTTTCTCCGGGTAGTATCCTTCTTCTCAACCAGATGATGCAGGTGTGTATTCAGTCCATGTTTGGTCTTTTTATTCCTATATGTATGTCTGCTGACCACTCTGTTCCTGTCTCTCTACGGTTTACAGAGTTTTGGAAATGTTGACACAGAAGTAAAAAAAAAAAAAAAATGTTGTAATGACACTCTGAAATCCAGCAACACTTGGTTGTAAATCTGTTGTGGATTTTCTGAAACAAAAAGGGACATTCATTTCTGACTTCAGAGAAATCTAAAACATTTTACATAATTGAAATATTATTGAGCTGTGATGTAAAACATAAAATCACTGGTGAGTGTGTCATCTCTCAAATGTTGAGTTGTAGTTGCTGTATGTGTCCTGTAGGTGGAACCCAAGTGGCGTCTGACGGTTAGGCAGCTGTTGGATCATCCCTGGGTGATGAAGGACTACAACAGCCCCGTAGAGTGGTTCAGCAGACAGCCGGTACAGACACACGGGACATAACTGTATAAACAATAACCAGCATAGCTTAGCTTGTTATGGTGACAGGTAGTAGTCAGCCCGTTCTCCATACTTTACTTGATTTTTGTCTGCTAACTTGATGCTTTTTTGCGTTTTGTTTTCTTTATTTTCTTTCCTATTTACTCAAATTTTCATAAGTAAACACCTGCACATTTCACTATCACACACCTGATATGCCCATGTTCTTTTTTTTAAAAATTATTTTTATTCTAGTTTCAGGGTTTACATGTCTATTTTCATGTTTATTGTACATGTTTATTTTCTTCTTGTAGATTGGCCACATAGATGAAGACTGTATCACTGAGATGGCA
Organism: Atherina boyeri; assembly: GCA_029874935.1. Classification (NCBI taxonomy): domain Eukaryota; kingdom Metazoa; phylum Chordata; class Actinopteri; order Atheriniformes; family Atherinidae; genus Atherina; species Atherina boyeri. The sequence goes on from JAPMNP010632443.1 coordinate 9,577, forward strand.
GTCAACATGAAGCGATCAAGAGAGAGCACCACAGTACTGGTTAAGGAGGTGTGTGTTTGTGTGTACTTATATTTAAGGATCTCCATTGCTGTATCCCAGTTTGATATGCTATTGCCAGTTGGATTGGTTATGGCTAGTGTATAGTATGATATATGGTTTATAATTGTATAAATAAACATAGTTTCCATTAGAAATGGAGATTAATGGGTTAAACTTGACTCCCTCAGTGGAGATATGATCAGACCACAGCTACCTACTTGCTACTGCTGTCAAAGAAGCAGAGGGGGAAACCTGTCCGTCTGCGCCCTGAACCATCTCTCTGTGAGGATTCTCCTCTGCACCAAGGACTGCAGGTCAGAAACCAGACCACATCTCCTGTGATGCTTTGGTCTTTTAGGACTACTCATGGCTACATGTTTGGTCAACCATGTTGCTTTACTCACTTGCTGCTTCTATTTACCGGGTTCTGATGTGGTGTTTTTTTTCCTGTTTTTTCTTTTTCTTTTTTTTGGTACAATATTGTTTTTTCCTTTTATCCCTTTCAGACGAGAGATGTCCTTCACTTCAGCAAGGATGACGACGCTGTGATTGTTGGTTCTATGGACTTTTGCTCAGAATACATTGACGACTGTCCATGGGTGTCAGTCCAACAGCAAACACCCCAGGGAGTGAGAGGTCGGCCTGATGGAAGCACAAACAAAGACACAGTATGTGGAAGTTTAAGTTTCTTTATCAGATGTATATGAGTAGCTCTAATAAGTGGGAGTATAAGGTAAAACTTTGTGTTGGAAAGGTGGGTTGAAGGAGGATGGGTAGGTTTGATGCCGTTTTAAAAAATTGGGTTAAGACATGGAACAAACCACATATATTTGAGTAACAAGTGAAAATGAAGAGATCAAAGAGTAGTGCATGGCTTCTCTTTCTTGGGAAGTAACAGACGATGGGCAACATAGGCCCCTCTCCATCTGATGACAGGTGTGGAGGGATTACTGAAATTATACAACCATATGACTTGTGTAAAATGTATCAATTAAACCCAGCTTGACTCTTTAAGAGAAAAGTACTCATACCAAATATATATCTTTGCATCTCTAGAGGCTGATGTCTCCCTCAGTGGAAAAAAGATATGGTCACAGCCCGACAGCAGAGAGGGGGAGGACAACACCACACCGCCAGGAGAGGAGGGAGAGAGATCAAGTACAAACTGCTGAAGACAAGGAGAATATTGCTGAAGAGAAAGGAGCTGAACATTTTGTTTTGCCTCCCCCACGGACCCCTGCATCCAGTAAAAGGAATGCACGTGCCAATAAGAGGGTGTTGACCACACCCAATCAAAACATGGGTTTTACCAAATCTAATGTGGGCACACCCAAAGGTAAGAAGACATTTCTCTTGTTGTTCAACCCGTGGGAGTAATGAGTTGTAGACAATACAGAGCTTCATACAGTTTATTTGTATACTGTAATTGTTTGTTCTTCTAAACAAGGGACTGAAGTACATTTTGTGTTAGATTAGATTTACATTAATCAAATGCCCTTTTCCCCATTCCCTTCTCTCGTTTATCCCGTAGCCTCAGTCTCTTGCCACTCTCATAATCACAAGTGCCACAACCACATGCTACACATTTGCAAGTAAATTGTCTTCTGGTAATAAACTCATTTATTGGGCCTGTTTTTCTTTCTTTTTTTCATCCCAAAGCCACTCATATTTCAATGATTTAGCTGTCATTACGCCACTGAAAATGGACACACATTTGAATTCACACATATACACNAGCCACTCATATTTCAATGATTTAGCTGTCATTATGCCACTGAAAATGGACACACATTTGGATTCACACATATACACACGCTTATCACTGTCAACTCAAAGGTGAGGTTATTATCGGGGAGCTAATTCTGTTCACTATCTCTAAATGAAGGGCACTAATATGAATGGAGAATCATTAAAGTCTTAATTATTTGTCACAGTGACTTTCTGCTCAGACGTCCAGCCTCATTAGTTTCCTGTAAAATTTGGCCAACAGCAGGCGAACTCGCTGCAGCTGACCTGGTTGATGTTAAATCTTTGCAGCTCAGCGCTGGTCTGTTTTGCAGCCTTCTGTTTGGTGGGCTGCAGTGTAGAACATACACGCTCCCTGTGACATGCTTGTCCACACACCCACACACAGTGGTCTGTGTATGTCTGTCCCCAGGCGTGTGCTGTGACAGGTGTAGCTGTCTCCTCCCTTTGCTCATTGTCCCATATGGGCTTTGGTGACATGTGTTCTCTTGCCACTAAAGCCCAACTCTCTGTTGTGTGTCTCTATTTGTGTTTGCATGAGTGTATGTGTGTCGGCCTGAGTTTGTCTTTGTGTTCATAAATCCAAAGTCAAATGCAGCCACTTTCATGATGAGTGCAAAGGGCTCTTACCTAAACAGTTTCACATTTCATTCCATCCCCTTTGGTTGGCTTTGAGGATATTCCATATTATCTGAACAGTATCTTAATACTTTTGTCTGACCTTTCGATCAAAGATTTAATAGTGAGGGAAATATTCAATTTACTGAATTAATTTGTCATCAATGGATTTATTGATAAGTAGAGTTGCAGGTCTACGAGAACTGGAAT
>JAPMNP010632447.1:0-15291 GCA_029874935.1 Atherina boyeri
CTGGAATGTGCGTTAGGTTCTGCTGTCGGGTTCTGGGCCGTGCTCGGGTACATCGGCCTGCTGGCTGTCTTCTGCTTTGTTTTAGCTGTCTTAGCTCGGAAACTCCCTGATAATTTTAACGAAGCCAAACTGATCACTTTCAGCATGCTGATATTCTGTGCAGTTTGGATCACCTTCATCCCAGCATATGTCAGCTCTCCTGGGAAATTTACGGTGGCTGTGGAGATATTTGCTATTCTGGCCTCCAGTTTTGGACTAATACTCTGCATATTTGCTCCAAAGTGTTTCATCATATTATTTCATCCAGAGAAGAACACCAAGAAGCATTTGATGAACAAGAATTAATCCTTGTAAATCATGAATATGGAACAGTCTAAATTGTTTTGCCTCCACAATATTTAACTATGCATGTTAAATTACCTTGCAGTTAAAGCAGTATGTAATTTACAAGTTACAAAGTGAGACCTTTGTCATGTACAGTAGAGCCATATTTCGTACTCAGATGGTTGATTTAATTTAATCAGAATCAGAATCAGATTTATTGGCCAAGCATGTTTACACATAAAAAGAATTTGCTTTGGTCCAGAGCAAGTTCTAATCATTCACATCTTAGTTTAATTATTGACAGCATATGTACAAAGTCAACACATACATGCAGCCTATTATCATTACTACTTAACAACATAGACTCAATTACAATTATTGCATTGTTTAAACAAACCCCAAATTTTCTTTACAAGAAATCTGCATGTCTACACCATTGTTAAATTTTTCAATTAAAATGTGTTAAACTGGAAGAAGTCATGATCACATATGTGAATTTTTTTACATGATGTATATAAGATTGTATATGACCTGACTCATTCTCCACTTACAGCATGTTAATATAGAAAAGTATTTAATCCATCTGCAGTTTCTGTAAAAGCTGCACTCAATTTGAATGTACTTGCATTCTATTAAGTACAGAAAAACTGGACATTCACAGTTATCAAAACTTTATTTTACATACTTAGCATTATAGTTCTTCTGCTACTGTAACAGTCACCGTCTTGCATTTGTTTTTCTTCTTTTCTTTTTGCTCTTTTGATAATGTATGTCTTTTAATAAATGTGGAAGTATTTTGTACCTGTTACAGTGTATGGCATGTGTGATACTCAAAAAATAAATGAATAAATAAAAATGTCATTCTGAGTGGGAAACTGATTTAATTTAATCTTCTATCCTAAGAGTGATTCTGTAACAATTTTCCTGGAACTAGAAATAATAAAAGTAGGCTTTTGATTCATTCTGATGCATTTACAGTTATTTGTATTCATATGCACTACTACTGTTGAATAGTGTACTCAAAATGAATCACAAAAATCATTCATTGTTAAGATTTATTCTTCAAACTAGAGATTCAAATACATATATTTCCCAAAATATCTTCAATCACTTTTTCAAATATTATTTCTTCTGACTAAGAAGTTGTCACATGCTAAACATACTGAATTAATTTAATAAGTAATGAATCAGAATAAAACAGATTTTTCTGCAAAAGCTAAAAGAGATAAAAACAGAATGACTCTTTCAAGTATTTTTACTGAAGAATGAACATGTAAAGTTTCATAAGTTTAAGCTGAATGTTTGACGGAACTAATTGATTTTAGGAGAGTTTTTTTTTTAAAAAAAGCAACAAACAAACAAAAATTTCTACAATCTTCATGAAATTGTTTTGTGGTGTGGTTGAATGTTGACCCAATAAGAGAGTTCATTGGCAGGAAGCAGGTGGAAGATGAAACCAGAATATTTTAAGAAAAACAGAAAATGCTGCAGAAGCTCCAATAACAAAAAAGGGAAAAGAGTTGAGGCACAAATGTAAAACTGATAGACGGGGCCACAACACAGATTGCACTGAAGAAAAGAGAACATGGGCAGGTCCAACGATCTCTGAGTCTAACATGAAACTGACTTGACTAACCCTGATTCAAAAAACTCAGTTTCCAGTTCCTGAACAGCTGCTTTTAGTTTGTCCAATCAACTCTAAGTATCTCTACCCAGAGTTAGGCATGTGCACAAATCACAATGAAGAGCCATTTTCAATGGAGCTCTGATACCTGGAATCACCATGGCAACTACTTACAAAAAGCTGCTAGTTATTTCACCTGATTGGAGCAAGAAGTTCTTATACAAGCTTACTGGGAATATGAAGAGGTATTCTTAAAAGCAGAAAACTGTTGCTGCTGCCAAAGGAGAGAGAAGCATCATTTAACCTCATTAAAGCTGTAAACTGGGGGGTTGAAACATTTATGGGCAGAAAAAAATCTTAGCTTGCAATCCCAGTAGGGAAAAAGTACACACAGGCAACTGAGAATTAAAACATTCTTCAGAAAGGTGAGGTATTTTGTACTAGGCCATGGCTGTATACATAATTTATTTCTATACTAGATTGGCTAATCTACAAAGCAAATATCCAGTGGCTTTTTTAACATCTAGTAATCTAAACACCAAAAAAGGCTTCTTTTTTTAAACACATAGTCCTCTCTCTTAATATCCTGCCTTATAGATTGTTTTAGTTCGAATAAGCTACTAGGAAGAAGGCAGAAGAATTAGGAATTTGATATATGCAAGGGTAACCTTGCCTCAGGCAGGCTCGACACACCGTTCAAAATGTTTTGCATTGCTGATTTTATAAAGAAACGTCCCATTTTCTGAAAAATGCAACTCAATGCACACACTTGCTGTGATGCTGGTGCACATCTATTATGTATTGTGTTGGATATGTACAGAATATACAGCGTTATCAACTCATCTGACTGACAATGAAAAATGGAACATTTCAATGTGATTTTCATCAGAAAATGGTAGAAGTGTTTTGACGTCTGAAAATCCTCTCCTGAGATTCTAAATCTGTGAGAATCACATTGATACAGACAACCCATGTCTAACAGTGTACCTAAATGGGAGGAGACACACAGGGTTTCTCATAGGAAACCTGCTGGTGAACAGGTTATGTTCATGGAATGATGGACGCAGCCTCAGTTTATAAGTTACCTCTAATTCTGGAACGGAAAACCTAGAGTTTCGCTCATCTCAGTGTTCACATACTCTGAGTTTTTATATAACCTGCTTTCTGGAATAGCCCCAGGTGTGACATATGAGCTGGAAATAAACTAAAATGAGTACACAAGGAGATGGATTCTACAAAATGTAACAGGGAGTATGACCAACTACAAAAACAAATTAAACCAGAACAAGGAATCTTAAAACACAAAGATTATGTCAAATCAAACTAATTTTATTTATATAGCATTTTTCATACCAAAGGGCAGCACAAAGTGCTTTAAACATTCACAGTAATAATCAAATATCAAAATGAAATAGTTACAACATCAAATTAGAATTTACAAAATAAGCCTTCACTCATCCAAGTGTATAACCTTACCAAATTAAATACACACGCTTAATAATTCATTATCTCTCAAAAAACACTCAAACACATAAAGCACACAGAAGCCAGGGTGAAAAGATAGGCCTTGAACTTTGCCATAAAAACTTCAGCTTCAATATTATAGAACTACATGAAAAAATAAAACCAGAAACAAAAATCTAACAAGAACTAGACCAAAAACAAAACTAAAACCCACAAATCATGATCAACTGGACACCTGGGATTTCTCACTGAATCAATAATTGGATTAATACTTAATATGATCACATGGTTATATCAGAGCCATGATTCTTTGGAACCATGTTAAGTCCCTTCCCTGTGCTGCTACTTTTCCTCTGATTGGTTTATCGTGTGATGACTCATATGACCTACTGTATGAAATCAGGTAATCGTAACAGTTTTTAATGCAGTCTAGCTCGTTAGCCTGTCAGACTTTCTCTCCTGCACACACTTTGCCTTCATGGGTTCAGTATGGATGATGCATCCAACCCTTTTAGGGACTTGTCATTTTTTGCATATTTGTGTTTTTATCTTTCTTTTTATGGCAATGTCTGATGTTTCTTATTCTGTAAAAGAAGGGAAAGCATTAAGTTTAGAAGGAAGGGTTGAGGAAAAAGGAAAAGCTTTGGGAGAGAGACAGGAGGATTTAGGGATAGAAGGAGAGAATGGTTTTGATTTCAGTTCACCTCAGTGTGTGAAACTGGAAGACAAGGAGCCTCTGACTTTACAATCAGAAGGTGATGTTGTAATTGGAGGGTTTTTTCCTCTGCACTATGCGGTATCTGAGTCACAGCACAGCTACCACAGTAAACCCCAAATCACATCATGTAGCGGGTGAATACTGATAGCTGCTATATTTACATTTTTATTTTATTTTATACACCCCAGAGAAAAAAGTCAGTGTTTTGTTCTGTGCTGATAATACACTGTCAATATGTGACTGTAATACTGTCATTTTCTTGCAGGTTTGACCACAGAGCCTTCCGTTGGATGATGACTATGGTGTTTGCAGTGGAGGAAATTAACAACAACCCAAAGCTTTTACCAGGTGTTAAATTAGGCTACCGCATCATGGACAGCTGTGACGATGTCCACACCAGCCTGCAATCTCTTTTCTCTTTAGTCAGTTTATCTAAACCTGTGATGAGTGAGGTCAAGCAAATAGCAGAAACTGAAAACACATTAAATGTGACGAATGAAATGGATTTTGGAAATACTGAGTTTAAGTCTTCAGAAAAAAAGACAAAGAAATGGACAGGGAAAAAGAGAAATGCTGACATTAACGCTGAAATGCCTCTCAGTCTTAGAAATACAGGAAATTATACAGCAAATGACAAAACACAAGAGTTAAGAAAACAGTCTGAAACTTCATCATGTATATCTGGTTCTCCCGTTCCTGCTGTGATTGGTCTCGCATCCTCTTCCCCGACGAGAGCTGTAGCTCAGGCTCTCGGCCCTTTCAACATCCCACTGGTAAGAACAGCAAAGAAAGACATGATTTGGCACAAAACAAAATGCATCATTTGATTATTGTAATGAACCAGTGTTTTAAAATGTTTTGGTTTTAATGCAGAAATAAACTTTATCTCTTAGGTGAGTTATTTTGCCACTTGTACCTGTCTTACTAACAAGCATATGTACCCATCCTTCCTGCGAACCGTGCCGAGTGATCTCTTTCAAGTCAGAGGTCTTGTACAGATGGTCACGTTCCTAGGTTGGCTCTGGGTGGGCACAATAGGGACCACGGTGAGATTACGCTTTTTTTAATGTATCAATCATTTCTAATTTGAAGACACCTACACAAATAATCGTTCATTATGCATTTTCAGGATGACTACAGTCAATATGGCATCCAAGCATTCTCTAATCAGTTTAAACAACAAGGCGGGTGTGTGGCATTTCATCTCACTATTCCGACATCGTTCACTCTGGCTGAGATACAAAAAATGGCAGACAGACTGCAGACCTCAACTGCGAAGGTTGTGGTGGTCTTTGCCACAGAAGGACAATTGCTGGATCTGTTTATAGAAGTATGCACGTCAGTTTATCTACCCAATTTATGAAGTATTTAAAATGAAAATTACATAATGGAAGGAAAAAAAACATCATGATCATTTTTGTACACATGGTAACCATCTAATTTCCTTACATTTTTCTTTACAGCTTGCTGAGAGAAATGTAACAGGACTACAGTGGGTGGCTAGCGAAGCTTGGGTTACTGCTAGCCTTCTGACCTCACCCCTCTTCCACCCTCTTTTAGAGGGAACACTGGGCTTCTCCTTCCCTGGAGTCAGCATCCCTGGCCTGAAAGAATTCCTTTTAAATGTCCGCCCCTCTCACAAACCAGAGATGGAATTCATCAACAGATTCTGGGAAGAACACTTTGGTTGTAAGCTCAAGTTTAAAGAAGACAGATCCTCTCAAATTATATCAGATAGTCTCGATAACTTCAACAATTTGGGTGATGAAAGTCGGGATGCCGCAGAAATACCTGCATGTTCAGGTTTAGAGAATCTGAGTCTCACTTCTAGCAGTTATACTGATGCATCCCAGGTCAGAATATCCTATAATGTGTATAAAGCTGTATATGCCATCGCCCATGCTCTGCACACTTTGTTGAAGTGTAATTCTGCAGGCTCTAACAAGGGATTATGTAAGAAGCAAAATCAATTCACATCAAAAGAGGTGGGTGAAGTGATTACAAAATCTGAAAATAATTGCACATTTGCTTTGTAAATGAAGTTTTTGTCTGACTTTTTTTGTCCTTTTTTTTTACAACAGTTGCTGAGTCATCTGAAGACAGTAAATTTCACTGATCAGTTTGAAGAAAAAGTATATTTTGACTCCAATGGTGAGCCAGTCCCTCTATATGACATAATAAACTGGCAGAAGGACAGCATGGGCGAAATCAGGTTACATTTTAATATATAGCAATACGACTGTTTGACTATCTAAGCATTTGTAATAACTAAAATACAAGCAGGTCTAGGTCATTTGTCAAAGAGACAGCATGACATATGACATTCCGTCAAATAGATTTTTTGCACTGAAAATATTTTTGTTATTTGTTTAGATTTATCAAAGTAGGAAGTTATGATGGTTCAGTTCCAGTGGGAAAACAGCTGCAGATAAAGCAGAGCACCATTGTATGGACAAGAGGAAAGTCCCAGGTGGGTCAAATGAAATGTAATTGAATTTCCCATTATATTAAGAGAGTCACTTTAGGGATACAGATTTGTTTTCTCTGTCGAATTTTTTTTTTTTTATACCATGACAAGTCTGGAGGAAAAAAAAAAGAATATACAGTATATTTTTGTATATATATATAAATTCTTCATATCTCTGATCATTGTGCAGGTCCCTGTGTCTCAGTGTAGTGCTCCATGTCCTCCTGGCAGTAGGCAGGCCAGACGTCCTGGAGAGCCACACTGCTGCTTTGACTGTTTGTCTTGTGCAGATGGAGAGATCAGCAACCAGACTGGTAGTATATGATTTTTCTTATGCATTTGTGTATTTTACATCTTCAGAAAGAAAAGGCCACTGATGACTTGTTGCCATCATTGCTGAACAACACAATACAGATCCAGTTATTCACCATGAGTCTACTTTTTCTCTTTCCAAAGGTTCCACTGAGTGTATAAAATGCCCCGAGTCCTACTGGTCCGACAAAGCCAGGGTGAAATGTGTTGCAGGAGTTGAAGAATTCCTCTCTTTCTCAGAAACCATGGGTATCATCCTAGTTGCACTTACCTCGCTGGGTGTCATCCTGACGACCATCGTCACCATCGTCTTTCTTTACTTCCGCACCACACCTATTGTCAAAGCCAACAACTCAGAAATAAGTTTCTTGCTTCTCCTGTCACTCAAACTATGCTTCCTGTGTTCCCTGGTGTTCATCGGCCAGCCGTCTGTGTGGACATGTAGGCTCCGCCAGGCGGCATTTGGAGTCAGCTTTGTCATCTGTCTGTCCTGCCTGCTTGTCAAGACTATAGTGGTTCTGTTGGCTTTTCGATCTAGTGTACGCGCTTCAAGGAAACTGTTTGGTCCCTCTCAGCAGAGGGCTATGATCCTGGGTACAACAGCTCCTCAGGTGCAGAGCATTGACGACTGTGACTTATTTGACACATTTTGTGATGGATGCAATTCATGCATTTGTAAAGGGTTTTTCCACTTTTTTATCACCTTCAGATTTGTCTCTGTGCTGGCTGGCTGTTGGGCGCGCCTCCCTTTCCATTCAGGAATCCTACCTACCAAGCCTTAACAGGAAAAGTAAGAACAATACAGCTCCATACCTTCAGAAATGAACAGATTCAGAACTTGTAAAATTCTAAAAAAAAACAAAAACCTTTAATGCTGAAATATACCAATTAAGTTGTACTAATGTATTGTTATGCACTATTAGATCGTTGTAGAGTGCAAGGAGCCATGGCCTCCCGGATTTTACCTGGTCCTCGGTTACATTGGCCTACTTGCCTTTGTCTGCCTCCTCCTGGCGTTCCTTGGACGGAAGCTCCCAGATACGTTCAACGAAGCGAAGCTTATTACTTTCAGCATGCTGATTTTCTGGGCTGTGTGGATCTCTTTCATCCCAGCTTATGTTAGCTCCCCTGGGAAGTTCTCTGTGGCTGTAGAAATATTTGCAATATTAGCCTCCAGTTTTGGTCTTTTACTGTGCATTTTTGTGCCCAAATGTTACATAATTCTACTGCACCCTGAGAGGAATGTCAAGAAAGGCATGACTGGAAAATTCCTTAAATGAACTTAGCATACATATGGATATTTAAGGTGTGCAAGCATGTGTCTATTAAGTATGCAAACACACATACAAGTGTTTAAAAGGGAAATATGTGAGCTAAAAACTTCAACAATTTGCACATTTGAATGTCAACAAAATACAAACCTTTATAAAACTTGTTCTATTGCTTTTCAATAAAATGCTTTTAAGTGCACACCTGCCATTTGGTCTCTTTTATAGAATCTACAACCGTAATTGAGAAAATATCCTGAGAAAGTGTGTTAATGCACATGTTATAATTGATCATTAAAAGTGTCATAATGTAGTTTGAAACTGGATCCAAACATGAGCAAAGGAGATGAAGAACAAATGGTAAACTATGATCACCCTGCTGGTGTGAAACCAAGAAATCAAATTAAAATGAATTAACCCAGTCATAATCCTCATCATGACCCTAAAATTCTTATCCAATTCAGGGTCTCAGGGTGATTATTCAATAATCATACAATCTTTTTAAAAAGAATGGGAGCAACAAACACACAAACCAAGCATTCATATCCAATCTAAACCATGACAGAGATCTGATCTTTTCTGTGTGATATTTGGAAATTTGAATTAGATTATATAGTTCAGACTTCATCACTCCATCAATAATGGCTGACTGCCCAGCCTCACGTACAGCAGATCAAGTTCAAACCATGATTCTACCACTACTCATGTCATAATACAGTATTCTAATTTCTCTAAACTTTATACTTGCCATTTAAACCAGGGATCTCAAAATCTGACCCGAAATGACCACTGGACCGCAGGTTTTTGGTGCTTCTCTTTTCCAACTCACCTGATTCAAATGAAATGCATCCAACACCTTGTTGTCAAGTTATACACAATCACCCATTAATTCGAGTCAGGTGTGTTGAATCAGCAAAACATTAAAAACCTACAGGGCAGTTGTGTTCAAGGAATGGAGTTTGACATCCTTGATTTAAACAATAAAGTTGTAGTTTGGTCTCATCTATCCCCCAAAAAGTCTTTCTGTCCTCTTTAATATTTTTCTCCTTTTCTTTTCTGTTTGAATAAGAATAAAACAGCTGATCTTGGATCATGCTAACCTGAAATTTAGAGGTGTTGCAGGGTAACAGATTGACTTAAAGTTTATAGATGAAGTAACTCCAAATAGGGACAGATGAATGTCTTTATTACTTTAAAATAGACATTAAATAGACAATATTCTTGTAATCATACACATGTATTTCTTTTAAACCACCCTACAGTTGCAAAGTTGCACATGTTAAATACATTGGAATTAATTGAGAAATAACATATTAATCATTGTCTGAAAATGTCATCTGAAACAACAACAGATTTATATTACTGACACATCATTTCTGTTCTTTTCCCATCAAGTGCTGCTTTGTATTTTTTTCTGGCTTCAGTAAAATGATGTAACATTTTGGAGCAAACAGGCAGAACAACAAGCCAAAGCTAGAGGCCAAAATAGCAAATGACTCCACTGCGTCTGCATAGTTTCCAGGGGAGCTGATATATGCAGGGATAAATGCCAGCCACACTGCGCAGAAAATCAACATGCTAAAAGTGATGAACTTGGCCTCGTTAAAGTTGCCGGGCAACTTACGTGCCAGAAATGCAAGCACAAAGCAGAAACACGCCTGCAGACCAATATATCCCAAAACACACCAGAATGCAAGAGTAGATCCAACACTACACTCCAGTATAATCTTTGAACGTTCATACTCAGTGTTTCGGTATGGGTAAGGGGGGGCATCAATCAGCCAGGCAGCACAGATGACTACCTGAACCAAAGTGCTGCTGGAGATAATAATTCGCTGCTGCTTTGGCCCCAGCCACTTCATCATGTTGTCCCCTGGCCTGGTGGCAGTGAATGCAGCCAACACCACCAAAGTCTTTCCCAGGATGCAGGAGATGCAGAGTGAAAATGTGATGCTAAAGGCAGTATGGCGAAGCATGCAGGACCAAAATGTTGGCTCTCCAATGAAAACAAGAGAACAAAGGAAACACAGCGTCAGTGCAAACAGGATGAAGAAGCTGAGTTCTGAGTTATTCACACGGACGATCGCTGTGCTTCTGTGGTAGAAGAAGACAGCAAACACAGCCATAGTGAGACAGGCCCCCACCGCAGAGATCACTGTCAGGGCTATACCCAAGGAATCATAGGCCAAGAACTCCACTTTCTTGGGAATGCAGGCTGTTCTTTCTTTGTTTGACCAGAAGTCCTCCGGGCAAAAAGTGCATTCTATTGAGTCTGAGAAAAAGCAGGAAAAGGGAAAAATAGTTTAAAAATGTCAGTACAAAAATATTACCTGCTTATTACAGATATTTGGGTTGGTGGGATTTTTATGGTCCAGATTTTATCTCACTTGTCTGATTACTAATTTTGCCACTGTCACATGGTACACAGTCAAAGCAGCAGACAGGCTCCCCACGACGGACAGCTTTCCTGGACCCTGGAAGGCAGCTGGCACTGCACACAGACACTGGCACCTGTGAGGAAGGAGGGGGAGGGGTCATTTGTTTCATTAGTTCTGACAGAAAAATAACTATTTTCATATATACTTTAGCTATTTATCAAGTATAAACCCATTTTCTTTCCTGTTTTCAGTTTCTCAAATATGAAGACTTCTATGCAACATCACTATGTTTTGAATGCTTTTGTATTTTGTCTCACCAATAATTTCATTTTGTGCAGTGATGTTTATTTGTTTTTTTCCCTCACACTGTATATAAAAAGCATATATTAAATCACAACGTGTACTGCATCAAAGGAAAGGGACTTACATCAGATCCAGCCTTTCCTGCCCACCTGACTTACCTCCACCTTAACCTACAGAACTTCAACAGTTGGCATCTGATGAAGGTAAAAACACAGTGTGAGCAGCTTGCCTCACTCTGATGCCCTGCCCACATTATCCTGTCCTCCTCGATCACCAGCTCCTCTCCAGAAGGCTTGGTTCCATCGAACAACCCCACGTTGACAAATTCAATGTTCCCCCTTGTGCCTCTTTGCCAGTTGATAATGTCATAGTAGGGAACAGAGTCGCCCTTCAAGTCAAAGTTAACCTCCTCTTCATCGATGTTAAAGCTAACTTCCTGGAGGTAGTGCTGGAGCTTAAAAACAAATCAACAGGATGAAACACTTTAAAATGCCTTAAACAAAGTTTTGAGTGGAAAACTAAAATAGTAAAAACACAGGATTATACCTGCCAGGGAAATACATTATTTCTTTGAGCACATGAGTTGTTTTGAAAAGGCCCACTGCCGGGTTGACAGCGAAGAAGATTGTGCAGTGAATGAGCAACAGCATACACGGCCTTATAGACATTATAGGCCACTCTAGGACTGGATGTGTTCATGTAGGCAGAGTGCTGCTCCAACAACGACTCTTGTCCTGAACAGGATGGCAACTGAGAGGCAGAGGATGGAGGACTGCAGCCATACAGAGCCTCCCACAGCTCTTGCACCAGAATATTATCGGGATATCTCTGAGGGTTGATTGTCATCAGGTAGTCACTCAGTCGGGAAATGTGACCTTTTCTGATGCCAAATCCAATGGTGCCGCCCAAGACGGGGTAATACTCAGTTCCTGTAAAGACAGATGCTGTAACCCAGGCCTCACTCGCAACCCACTGGATTCCTGTGATGTTCTGGGTCATGTAGTCTCTCAAGAAAGGTGTCATTTCCCCTTCAGCAGAAAACACCACCACCACTTTTGCCAAAGAGTTTTGCATCACCTTTATAAAGAGGCACATAATGGAGGATTTTGACAAGGATGAGAGAAAGCTGATTAAACTATTGTCAAGAAGAGAATTCAATTAGAGATATAATTTCAGGGAAAAGGGAAAATAAGTTCAAAAGGTCAACCTTCCAGTGCTATAAATCCTTCATAAGTGCTCCTTTGAATCTACCTGTATGATCTTCAAGGCTTTCTGCTGATTATAGAGCAGAGGGATCATTTCTTGATAAGCCACACACACGTTGGTAACCTGTAGTTCCCTCAGTAACCCTTGCACAGCAAAGCGGCCATATTCATGGTCTCCTCGAATGATTCCCACCCAAGTCCAGTTGAAGCGCACAAGCAGCTGAGCAATGGCCTTCACCTTTTCAGTGAAAGAGAATGCCAACAGGTTTGGTTGTGAAAACACACAGATATGACAGGAAACGGCGTCATTTCAATTTTAATGATTCATGCATTTTTTTGCATTTTTTTGCTTGCTTTGCTAAACTCATCCTGTCATCTGGTGGCTTGCTATTGGGACATGTAAAGCCTGTTCCAAAGGACCTCTACATTTATTTTTTCTTTTAAGATTGACACCATTTTGCAGGCTTTCATGCTTACCTGTCTGAACAATTGCAACAGCCTCCTCGTTTGTCTCATCAAAAATGATCTATTCTAGATCGTAAGAGCCAGGCTTTTAATGAGAAACAAAAATAGTGACCTGTTTTAGACTCTTTGAACTGACCCTCAATATGTTTTCCTTTTGATTTTAGGATCTTACCATTGAATTTTAAAGCCTTCAGTTTTCTTTTACCAAATTATCTTTTTGAACTTTTTGTACCATATGAGCCAATGCAAATACTGAGATCCATGGCCAGATAATAGTGATTAAAGATCAGAAGCAACAGAGAGTGTGCAGTCACAGCTCCCAAAAAAAGTAGGGGATATTACAGTAGGTCAGTAAAGGGACCTCTTTTAAATTTCTCCTTCAATTGTTTTTTATGGGAAAGCATTTATATTTGTTGCTTGACTTTTTATTTTAATCTTTATCTGCAAATTGGAAGATTGCTATAGTACTATATGGTATGATACAATATTTTGGTTTCTATCAATTTATTGTTGTTTTTATTCAGTTATCTTGCCTGATTTCATATTTTCAGTTATGGGTTGTATCAATCATTTAGTCTCATATATTTAGAAAAATTAAACTGATTATACACTGCAATGGATTAAAGATTAAATAAGAACAGCAGTGATAAAACTGCAACAAACAAGTGACAAAAAACATCCTTTTCTATATACATCACTAAAAAAATGATCTAACTTTTTGTTTACTGAACTCTTACCTGATAATCATCATTAGGAATCACTCTGAAAAAAGTTGGATATTTTCTTCTGTCAGTGAAACATGCACATGAAGAAAAGTAACTGATCTGTAATAAGGATAAAACAGAGTAGAGTAAAACTCATCACAAGATAACTTTATATTTTAGGGGTTACAGACAAAAAGCTGCTATTACCATCGGGATTCTGAAAGGCTGCAGGACTCTTGACACCACGATGGACTGAGCAGAACCTGATTCCCCAATCACAGCGAGGAGAGGAGAAGCACCGCTGCACATCAGAGAGCCATCCTCACTCAGCCCATTCAACACAGCCAGAGCAGCCCTCTGACCAGTCAGGGGATACGCACAGGAATCAAAGATTTTGTAGCCAAGTGTGTAATTGGGCAATAAATCCACACTCTGATTTATCTCCTCCACAGCCAGCCTCATGGTCTGAGCCCAGCGGAAAGCCCTGGGATCAAATCTGTTGCTCCGCATGAATGCACACACAACATACATGTTGAACACACCAATGTTGCTTTGGTTTTCATTAATAAAATGATTATAATCTGTATCTACTTCATCTTGTGAGAAGTGATAAAAGCCTGGAAAAAGTTTATTTTCGGATCAATTTCCATGAATTTGTTTAGGACCCCTTATTAGAAATATATCAGTTCTCCACGTCAAGATTATTAAGTCCATTTCTTTGCTTATTGTAAATAATTGTAAACATTTTTCCTGTTCTTTTTATTTCTTGAAAATAACAGAAAAAATAATCTAAAAGAAGACTCAACAGGATTCTCTCCATGACTATCAATGAGAATAATTCGTCAGTCATAAGAAAATTACAAGTTTAGTGTCTTCCATCAATACATCATTACACAATTTACAAATCATCTGATGATTTTACCTTCAAACTAAGGAAAAATATGTCTGCTTTAAGTGCTGCATAAGCAGTGAAGAGTAAGTTTTACATATTTGCATCAATATCACACATTATTCAGTGACAAAAAAAATATTTTGAATGCTCAAGTATGCTCACCCATTGCACTTCACTGGAGGTGGCCTGTAGGTACAGTTAAGATCAGGCATTTCCTGGTTATAATGGAGCGGAAAGATCCCTCCAATAATAAAGTCACCTTTGGACACAAAGTTTGGAGGAAAGCTGTTCTGTAGAGTGCAGACTTTCTTTGCATTTGTCACTGCTGAGGTAAAGCTGGAACTTGGAGAGTATGTTGAAGTGAGCACCCTGACATAGTTGAACAAAGAAAATAATAACAGTAAAATAATAGTGAGTAGAGCCATGTTGATGGGCAGCCCCTAAAAATGAAAATGATGAAAGAGAAAGAACAAATTATTAGGCACATTATATAGAGTATTGGACCTTATTATTAATGATGGTGTGCATCTTGATTGGACATCAATAGCCCCGCCTAGTGAGGTATTGTAGACCGAATGACAATAATGATACATTTCTCACCAAGCAAAAATAATGCCACAATTGATTAAAAAAAATCAATAAACAGGATAGTTTATTGATATAAACTATCCTGTTTAATGTATTTACCAGATAGTTCACATATGTAGAGACATAAAAATACTATCTAAGTTTTCAGTGTTAAAATATTTTTTTAATGAATTTGTCAAAGTAGGCAAAGTAAAAGAAAAAAATCTGAAAGAGGGCTGACAGCATTTGACATTTATCAGGTTTTCACTATCAAAAGGGTGACAAAGCAACAGATAAAATGAAAAAAAAGTTAAAAAAATCTACAAAATTCTTTAAAGCAAAACCTTTTTAATTAGCAGATCAAACAAAAACAAGAAAAAGCAAAAAAAAAACAAACACCAATCTTACACTGATTTGTCACAATGTAATATTACACTGCTTAAGACGGTTAAAAAGCAGGTTCTGCGTGGACGGTCAAACTAAACATGGAAACTGTGGATTTTGTGACAGTCACTTGAACGATGACTTAAAGGGATACTTCGGGATTTTTGACATAGGGCCTCATTCCCTAGTTATCCAGAGTGTTGTTGATGTCTGGAG
>JAPMNP010632454.1:0-10839 GCA_029874935.1 Atherina boyeri
CAGACATCAACAACACTCTGGATAACTAGGAAATGAGGCCCTATGTCAAAAATCCCGAAGTATCCCTTTAAACTTCTTTCAACTTTGTACCCCTGTAGAATAATTTACAGTCCAGTACCCCCTAGACCAGGGGTGTATGATGACCTATAGATGTTGAAAAAAACTTTTATTTAAGTCCGAATAAGTACATCATCATTATTAAGATTTTTCTATTTGATAAACTATCCTTTTAGAAAACATTATGAGTACATTTCTGTAAAATAAGTGCAATTCTAACAATATTTTCACTCAGTTAGGGAAGGCAAGTTTATTTGTATAGCACAATTCATGTTACAAAACAATTCAAAGTGCTTTACATAAAACATTAAAAGTATTACAGTGGGGTGCAGAAGAAGCATTAAAAAGTAAGAGAATAAAAAGCATAATTTAGAATTAAAAACAAAAATTCAGAAGAAAAAACAAAAAACAGAAGAGTAATTCCAGTTTAAAAGAAGCCGTGCAGATTTGGACATTAGAGTAAAAACTATTCAAAAGCAGCTGAGAACATTTATATAGTTTTTTTTAAATGTATTTACATATACTATATTTATTTATTTTATTTATTTTCAGCATATTTATCTTATATAGAAAAATATTTAATATAACATATATTTATACTTTTATGAGAATATATGTTAATTTATAAAAAATAATCTCATATTCTTATTTTAAATTTGTTTATAAAATATGATCAATTTGATATATGTTTATATATCAAATTGTTTATAAGTTAGATATAATATACATTTTATCATATATAATATTTTTTTATTTTGCATTTTTACACATGTTCATTTCCACTTGTGTTTTAATCCTGACCATGTGAACTGACTCACCTCAAAATACAAACTAAAGTCAGATTGATTAAGTAGGAAAGAAAAGAAAATATAAAAAAATTGTCCCACTTTTTTATATCCTCACATACCCCCTGGAGGTACTGGGGGTACCCCAGGTATCCCAAGGGTTACCCCTGATTGAGAATCACTGGTTTAGATCCACAGCTCCATCATTCCAAAGAGATATTCATTTTCATTTTGAAAACAGTTTTGTTTGGAAAAAATAATGTTTTGTTTTTTTCATTTTATTCTATGTGCCGTCTTCATTTATTCTTCCCCAGTAACACATATGCTGATATTTAAACATTTTGACAAATCTCACAAGTGTTCCCTTTACTGTGACTCTAAAAGTATTCTAATAGACCTTGTCGTTGCAGAGATATTCTCATGTGATTGTAGGATGAGTAAAAGTAGGGATTGCTCACTCAGTAGACACGTGGATGATCCTAATGGTATCATTGTGTATTATCGCTTTAGTTTCCCGCCGTGAACCACCCCCAAACGTTGGAGCGAAGGTACCTGGGAATCATCGGTGGAGGCCTGCTCGACCTGCTGAAGGTAAAAATCCTAGATCTGGAGCAGATGGCTATTTCTGCTGAATGTTTATTTATCTATTTTACCTTTTACCCATTTTGGTTTTTATCTGAAATGAGTAAAAGGTAGAATTTAGAGGAAAAAAAGAAGAAGAACGTACTATCATCATGTTTACATCGTGACTGCACGATGCCTTCGACATCTCCAGGTTCACATCCTCAGTTCCTGCTCTACAGTTATTGCTGTGTCTGCGCTGTAAACAGGAGCTCCATGTCAAGAATGTGGGCTGTGCTTGTGCACTTCTGCTTTTCCCTGCAGATAATGACTCACTCCAAACATAATGTCATACCAGGACTGACTTCAGAGACGACAGGCATCACTCTCATTAATAGTCACAGTTTCTTGAGACGACATCAGCAGTTAATTTAACCAAATATGTTTGCTCACTGCTCTTCCAAAGCAGTGAGCAACGGCAAGTCGTATTTTTGGCATCTGAGGTCATCCCTAACAGACTAGACGGTAGCTGCCGCTGTAGGTTTCAGTGGTGAGACAGATTAATAAAAACATTGATTAAGTAAGAAAAAAAAAACAAATGTCACGAATCATTTTTCACATCATTGTTTGGCTTGTTTCGGTGGCTGTAAGACGCTGTTAAATGCAGCAGCAGGCTGACTTTCATGATGATGATGATGACTCACTGGAGCATGACTGTTTCGGTTTGCTTGTGAGGTCTGGATGTTCGGTGCGTCTCCAGAACTCACAGGTTCCTTCTCTGTGTTTGCGCCTCAGAACCTCCTATTGCTGAACCCGACGGAGCGCTTTCTCACAGAGCAGTGCCTGAACCACCACACCTTCCAGACCCTGCGGCTGGTGGAGCGGCCCGGCCCACCCACACCCACACCCGTACGCTCCTCCAAGAGAAAGCCTCACCATGGAGACAACAACACCCCCAGCAGGTCAGCAGTGAACACCATAGTTCGTATAAACTTGTCACTATCTCCCTGTTGTTTGGATGGATATGTTAACGTGTCTTTCTTTTCAGATGTGACCGCTTGTGTTCAGGTTATAATATAATAATAATAATAATAATATAATATATTTAATTTAAAAGCACCTTTCAGGACACCCAAGGTCGCTAAATACACTTATAAATACACTTCACTTATACCACCATAAAGAACGTAATCTATATTATCTGCAACAGTCATTATTGAGTGACATTTTTGCAAAATTTCTTGCCCTTTATAGGAAAATTCAGGCATTTCCTGCCCAGTTTGTCTGTAATTTAAAATGTTCTGTCTTGTAATGGTCCGGCCTACTGAATGCTATCTGGAAGGATCATTTCCTGCAGCGAAAAGGAAACATTAATATCTTCTAATTATCCTCTCCTTTTGAACTACAGTATATTAGATATTTAATTAAATGATTTCACCACATAGTTTTAACTAAAGAGTCTTAATTCAAAATTAAGTTTTAGGCTTATATGACAAAATCTGTTGTTCAAATATAATGGGCAAAATTGGCCAAAATCATTATTCAAGTCAAAATATCTAACTTCCTTTTGTACCAAATTTCATGAGATTTTGAGGCATCTTTGAGCCCTATTTTATATTTATTTTTTGGTGCTCTAAATAGGTAATTGGATCTGAATTATGGTGCCTTTTTTGCTTTCAGTATCATATTAAGAAGAAAGAAGGAAAGGAAGGCAAGTCTTCACAGCTTTCCTAAAAAACAGATGGAGCAAAGACAGATTCTCAGAGATATGCGGATGTGTTCTCGTCTTCGTAACAAAGACAGAGCTTACAAGTGTTGCTTGTTTTAATCGTTGCCTTTAACAAAATGTGTTTATTATAATGATGAAGGAAAGTTCTGATGATTATTCTGCTCTTTGTGGTTTATTCTGAGAGGCTATTTGGAGCAATTACACCACATCCACATATTGTAATGATGAGGACCTACTCTCTCCTCTAATAGCCCTGAAAGGCAGCTGTTGCACAGACCATTGGCTTTACTCCACTCTCTAATGTCTTCGAGTGTCGTCTTCACCACTTCCCTGCTCTCAGATTCAGGCCAAGCAGAAGTTAGTTTATCCCCCTGTAGGATGTTAATCTGATGAGCCATACAGGACATTAGCCAGGGTTTATTTTTTATATTGATTAAAACTCGAAGCCATTATTTAGAATATTTTTGGTTCATCTCTTCCCCTATCTTACGGCCAGGGGTAAACAAGCCCCCTGTCTTTTTTTAAATGTAAAGATTCAGCCTCAGGGGTCAGTTTATGAGGCTAAAATTATGTAAAATTAATGTACAGTATCAATAGATCTAGCAGCATAAAGGCCAACCAGAACAAGATAATTTATCACTAACAGTACTTTGTAGAAATAAAACACAGATCAACAGTGACCAAGCCTTTTCTCATCTGCAGATCATTCTCCCTCGTCTTGGCTTTCAGGACAAAAACAAACACACAAAAGAAACTATTTACATATTTACACTTTTTCCTCATTTCCAGTTATTTATGTTACTATTTACCTCCTATCCTCATGAAACCAACTCCAACCCAGCTGCTTTTTGGCGCCAGCGTGCATCAGAAACGTCTTCCTGGCTTTATTCCACACATAGAGGAGCATTATTTTTCTGCTTTTCAGACACACAGAGAACTTTCTGCTCACTTGTTGATCGTTGGCTGCTCCTGATTGGACATTGCTGTCAATTTAAGCTCTCTGATTGGTGGAAGCTTTGGCAGGAAGTGGCTTCATCATCATTTCCAGGTCAATAGAGGTCTCTTAGCAACATAGTAGTGACAGTGATCTTTTTTTATTTGGAAAATGTGATCAACAAAGGCGTAATCATGGATCATCATGGTGTATTTACCAGATAGTCTCTCATTAAACACCACATGTTGTGGCTGGATTGTAAACCTCCTGGACGGGATGTAATTGTCTGGAAAACTTCTGAAGATCACATAAAGGGTAAACTACCCATCACAGTTTACCCCATAGAGTTACAAACTACAGCTCCTGAGAAATTGACAACATAAGTGATAGCACCTACCGGTTGTCGGGGCGTCAGTGATCTAGAGGAGTTTCAAGGGTTAAAACAGACTGGCAATAATTAACTTCACAATTTAAAACCATATCATTGACACAATGGCTTCCACCGATATAAGCTGATGTCCTTGCTCTCTGTTCCTGTACAGGAGCCATGGGGGGAAGAGCTCAGGAAGCCACCGCTCCAGCAGCAGAGAGTGCTCCAGCTTACCCCGGCATGAGGACGTCCACCCTAGCAACGACAGCTTTCTCAACGGCAACATGCCTGCAGCCATCAACCTCAGCCCTACCCTGCATCCCAAGAACTACCAGCAGCAGATCTTCAACCACTCCACCGCCTGCAGCATGGACCTGGCCAGCAGCAACCTGCCTCATCTGCACAATCCCGCTGATGCCAAGAGCAAGGGTGACTTTGAGATGAACTTAGGGTCCAAGGCGTCAGACGGTCCTGGAGCCAAGTACCTGAAATCCAACTTCCGCTCACAGCAGAACCGTCACTCTTTCGTGGAGGGGAAGACCAACACGCTTCAATCAGGGGAGAAACACGGGAGACACAGCTTCATGGAGTCCCACAGCTCCACACCCTCCTCTTCCAAGTTTGCCTACCTGAACTTATCTAAGAGCTACGGGACGCTTAGCGACGCAAAGTCAGTGGGGAACTTAAACGATGTTCACCTGTACGCAGATGAACCCACATCTCGCTATTTTCCTTCCAGCTGTCTCGACCTCACAGCTCCGAGCAGCCCAGCATCTCGCAGGGTGGAGAGACTGGGACCCAGCACAGCTGGTCGAGGAAGCACGCGTTCAGAAAGAGAGAGCAACACGCTGGACTCCTCCTACAGGCGCTCCTCAACCCGCCATAAGACCTCAGAGGAGGCCAAGTCCCCAGACGCCCTGGATCCAGGGGAAGGTAGCATGGAAAGAATCCGAGGCCACTCCCTGTCCACCCCACATGACCCTCAATCTTACGGCCAGGGGTACACCAGCCCCTTCTCTTCTCAGCAGAGGCCGCACCGCCACTCCATGTACGTACGGAGGGATCACCAGAGGACGCATGGTGCGGACGAGGGGCTGTCAGTCGGGCAGGGAATGCCCACCAGAGCCAGCAGCCTCCAGCTCCTGTCTCCACAGCTGCAACACCGCACGCTGCCCCGCCACTCTGGAAGCTCCTCCAGAGATGAAGACATGAGCAGGGTCAGTGATCAGCCCATAGCAAACCTTCTCCAAACATGGGGAAAGCCTAAGCCCATTGGAGCTAATCACATCAAATGCCTACACCAGTTTTTGTTGGATAACTCTGCCTTAGCCTCAGTTTGTCCAACGATGCAGTCAGGATTTACTCTTGCTTCATTTAAGAATATCCTTGGTTTGTGCCGAGGTTCTTTAGTCAGATCTGGTGTCCAAGGGTTAGCATAACTTTAACTTCATTTACGAACTCTGCATGTACTATGAAAGTAGTTTTCTTGTTAAGATATAAGCTGAGTCACGCTATCTTGTGTATTTATATATACTGTATATACACATATAGTATATATATTGTGTGCATGTGTGCATTTGTACGTATGTGCTGCAATGCTGAGCTCTCTTCACGCTTCATCATGTCTCCATTAACAGAGTGAACAGGCACCTACTGAGGTCCCCCACTGCAGACCCCCAATAAGGGACTCCACAAGGGACAACACCGCATCTTTTCACACACAGCGGCAAAAAAGCGAGGTCCGACATTCTGCCTGCACCCACCACTCCCCACCCACATCCAGTCTTCCGAGAGAGCGGATGTGGGTGGATACTGCTGTCATGAACTGCTCTCCGTCTCTCTTTCTCTGTCTCTCTGCATCAGATGCCTCCTCATTTTCTCTGTTGCTTTGCTTCCCTCTAATGTGACTTCTTATGATAGCACAGCAAAGCTCGTCATCACAGCAGGTTTCAGTTTGATTCTGGAAGGCATGCATAGCCTCCGCAGATGTTTAATTATAACGACCATTCGTAAGTCAGTACGCCCACATTTTTTTCTGTTCCTTCAGGTAAATAAAGGTATCATTTCAAATGGAGAAGCATGCACTGAAACTCTGTGGTTTGATATGATTAGTTCTTGTGTTCTGACATAGGTTGGCTTATATCACGACCAGCAAACGGAGGATGGGGGCTCTTCCAAAGAGAACCGCAACATCTATAGCGAATCCATGCCAAGGCGGGTGGGCAGCTTCTACAGAGGTTTGTTAAGTTCTCTCACTTTGCATCGGTGCACATTCCAGTTTATATGATTTTGGTTTAATTGGCTGCTACATTTCATGATTGGGAATAAAACAAAAACAACCTTAGTTCTGAAATTTGCCATGAACACATTTGCTCCTATCAACAGCTAAATGGCTAAGATTTAGCCAATAATATTAACTAACTGCTGCAGTTGCACCATGCTGAAAAGTTGGGGATCTTCAGAGTGTTGCGTTTCACTTTAAATGGGCTATATGCAGTTTTCTGAAATTTCAACTCACAACTGACACTTTTGGGTAAAAAAAATGAAACTGCTCCTCCTTTCTGCTCATTCTCGCAGCACGCGTTCGTAGTCTGACGTGGAGTTTCTGTTGGTGTCGGTGAGCCGACAAGGTGTCAGTATGCTCATCAAAAGATGTTTGAGTCATGAATGGTGGAATAGAATGGCTTTTGTTACCTTTATTTTGGGAAAAAAACTTGCATGTAGCTTTAAATTAAAAATGTATACAAAGAAAATATGATACCAAAGTCATTAGGATTCACCCTCTGGGGAGCAAGAATGTTTGTCAAATATTCATCAGCATCTTTGTCTGCACCAAAGTGCCATTTTACCTCAACTAGTACTCACATTAACTTAGCTAAACTAGCAGACACACTGTTAGCTAAACTAAACTAGCAGACACGCTGTTAGCTAAACTAAACTAGCAGACACGCTGTTAGCTAAACTAAACTAGAAGACACGCTGTTAGCTAAACTAGCAGACACGCTATTAGCTAAACTAAACTAGCAGACACATTGTTAGCTTGACTAAAATTTAGAATTTTTCATGTACAGAGCAAGATAGGCTACAATTAAGAAAAAAACTGATCAGTGTCTCTAAGGTACAGTAATATAAGTTACTATTCTAGAGACATACTTCAAATGGCTAATAATAGGATTTTTAATACATTTTTAATGACATTCACTCTTTATGTAAAAAATTAAGCAAGCCAGTTAAAGCAGGTGTGTCCAGCTTCGGTCCTCGGGGGCCGCAATCCTACAGGTTTTCCATGTTTCTCTGCTTCTGCACACCTGACTGAAATCAATGAGTCGTTGTTCAGAACATCATGGGCTGTTGGATTTACTTAATATGAGGCAGGTGTTGAAGCAGGGAAACACCAAATACCTGCAGGACAGCGACCCTCAAGGACTGACTTTGGACACCCTGAGTTAAAGCATTAAAGGCAGAATTTGTAAGTTTCAACGTGATTCCTCCCAACACCAGGGGGCAGTAATGAGCTCCTGTGGCTTGTAGTATACTTTTTTGAAGTTTTTTTTTTTAACTCTTTTTTTAAATTATTTCTAACATAAATTTATTTTGAAAATCTTACATGTTTTGCCTTTAACTTAGCTATTTTACTTATTTTGATTGCATGTATGTGTTTTTACAACCCTATTTCATAAATTTGACTTTGTCAGGAGCATATTTTCTAAAATTAACAATATGCAAATAGGTTATGCAATATATGGTGACCACAAGATAAATGTCAGGACCAAATATATCTGGATATCCAACATTATTTATTTTTTGGCCCTTAAACGCCATCTAGAATCCCAGACCTGTTGTTTTTTTATGCTGCCGTATCAACCAAACACTAACATTCTGTTGGTTCACTGTTAATGTACGTTATGTAAATCAACAATTTGGCTGACAATTAAACTACCCAGATAGCAGACATGTTTGGGCCGAATACAGGTAACTTTTGACATTTATGGCTCAGTTATGGCACTGGCAAATGTTGTGTGGGCCAGAAGTGGACCAGATGTCTGTTTGTGGCCTGGACGTATATTATGGCGAGTATTATGTGGGCCAGAAGGGGTCCTAATACGTGAGGCCTGCCTCATGACAATTTCCCTATGGGCTGCACGTGGTGGTCATGAGGCTGAGTTTTGGCAGCTACACTCACAATGAGGTCAATGCCGTGAGCCTGGGCCATATTTGGGCCAAACATCTTTTGCTTTCTGGGTAGTTTCTGTAGCCTGTTTAGTGACATCAGAAGGAAATGTATTGCCAAAGATTACTAGCATTTTAAGTAAAACGTTTTGTGGATATTGGAAAATATGACTTTAAAAACAAGCAATCACAGGATATTATTAGAATGAATCATAAGACTCAAATTTAATTGAATTATATTATCCATGACACAAATGTGCTACAGCCACAAAGGACTATACATAATACGTATATTTTTACATACATAGTACCGGTCAAAAGTTTGGGCACACTTTCCCATTAAATCCACTGGGAAATGTTCTATGGCCTATGTGAGCGTGAGGTTAGAAATATTGGTTTGGTCAGTCTATCTTTGTATCTTTTTAACATCACATTGAAATTTGCACCACAACCAGGAACCCTGAATTCCCCACATAGTAACTTTAATTAACCAAATTTGATTCACCAGCTGGAAATGATTACACAACATTCTTCTTTTTACACCTCAGGAATTTGTTGTATTTTTTAAATTTTTTCCCATCAAAACATTATTCAGGCCTTCTGAATGAAAGGCCTGAATAAAGTTTTATTGAAATTTGGAAATTTCTTTCAGATAGTTTTCAGCGCCCAGAGTCTAATCTGCTGTTTTAACTTCATATGAAAGAGTCATGTTTGCTGTGTTTGTTGAATAGTTCCTTCACCCCGGCCAGACAACTCCTTCCACGACAGCAGGGGTCAGAGCCGGGGCTCAGGCTTGTCCGGGGATGGCAGCAATTTGACAAATCACTCCAAACGTCAGCCTGCTTTTGACCCCTGGTAATTATATCACATTACCACAACCAAAAATACTTTATTCTGTTTGCTGAAAAAATATTTTCTAAACCTTGACAACATAACAGCAACACTAATTATTTCAATGTTTGACGTTGTTGTTGAAACTGTTGTCAAATTGAGTTGCATGCTGGCCAGACACCATGGTGGGTTTGACACACATCATCAGGTCTCTGAAACAACTCCATCCTTTTTCCTTTGTTTTCAGGAATGGTCCAGATACTGTAGTCTTGAATACATCTGAGCCATCCAAAGAAAAGGAGAAGCAGGGTTTCTTCAGAGCAATAAAAAAGAAAAAGAAAAAATCCCAAATGGTAAGTTTTCTCTTTCGAACGCCTGCAGAGAAATGGCCTGCTTTGGATGCAAAGTTTACTTCCAGTGGCATCAACACCTCGTTTGTTGTCTGTCTACTTGATGGATCTCTGAATTCTTTGGCTCTCTGGCATCTTTACAGAAACCATTTGTTGCTGTTTTCATGTGCATCATGCTTACCTGTGCCACCAGTCATGTACCTTTATATTACAGATGGAAGTCGTTGATGGAAGGCCCCCTGTCATCAAGAAATGTCTTTTCCCTTTGTTTAGCCCAAAGAATAACATAAAACATAGATCCTCAGTGAGAGTCCTCCCTGTAGTGTCCTCTCCCATGGTATATGTTGTTTTACAATATCACCTCCTACCTCCATGTCACACAAACATTGCATGTATTTCCAACATTTCATTTTTAGACTGGTTTGCTTGATTTATTCTCTAACAGTAGAGTTGTGTCTGATCAAAATAACAAACTGCTAACCAGTCGGATCAATTCACACAGACACAATTTCAGAGCAGCCCATTAAAAATAAAGAAGCCAAATCTACAAAAAGGCAAGTGTTTGTTAGTTGAAATAACAGATAGTCGATGTTGGATTTTAGACCCAGATCTTTTAAATGAGAAAGAATTTTTCCAGTTAAAGTGATGGATCTGACGGGAAGCGCCTGTCTTCGGGTTTTCTGATTTGAATCAATCTTTAATAAAGATCAGCCACAACCTGACAGCACGTCTCTGGTCAAGCTGCATGAGCTGAGGATGAGCGAGAGGCTTTGACATACAAGCATTTATACGTATATAAGATGTTACACTCACCAACATCACACCAAAGCATTTGATGCACTTCTAAAAGTGTATTTAAGCCCATGTCTTAATTACAGAGTGTAGATGAAGGAGGAGGGGGGGTGGGACAAAAATAGTTTGTAATTATAAAGGCCACCACATTTTGACGTGTTAAACTGACTGTGGGAATAAATGGTTCAGCATGAAACTGGTTTATGAGACTCCATTCATGTTTCTATTTAGTGACAGTTTGTTCAGATGCTGGGAGAAGG
>JAPMNP010632457.1:0-10280 GCA_029874935.1 Atherina boyeri
ACAAATACTCAGATTACTGTAATTAAGTAGTTTTTTGGGGTACTTGTACTTTTATGAGTAGATTTTCAAGTCTGTTTCACTTGTACTTAAGTATTCATTAATCCGTGTAATGTACTAAATTATTTTCAAAAATCATAGTTGAGTACGGAGTACAATTTTAATTCATATCCAAACCTTTTATCTGCATTTTTGTTGCCAGTAAGGTGATTTGATAGCAAACAAGCCGATAAAAACCGGGTCATGAGGATGAAAAACACACCAAAAAAAGGACGTTAATGATTGATCTTTAATTGATTTTGAATTCATAATTTAACCAGTTAAAAATGTATTCATGGATATTTAATCAATATTGTGGCTCCTCCTGAATTTTGTTTTTTGTCTGCCAGAAACATTTGTTGAATAAAGAAATAAAAACTTGAAATAAGAAAAAAATCAGGGAAAAACATTTTTTTTGTATCTTATTAATTATCAATGATTAATAGATTGTTGGTGTTTTAACTTTTGGTAAAGGACAACACACTATTTCCAGCCCTAGTCTGGAGAAGTGACGGTGACATCAGCCAATAAAAGTAACTAATACTCTGAATACACTTTTTTTATGAATACTTTGTACTTTTACTTGAGTATTTCTCTAACACCAGAACTTTTACTTGGAATTGAGATTTGAGCAATGTAACAGTACTTGTACTTGAGTACGGATTTTCAGTACTTTTTCCACCACTGGTTATGTCACAAAAACATGAAAATCACAATATGTTAAATCACAAAAATATATGTAATTCTTTTTGTTTTTTGATGGAAAGAACTCTTGCTTCAATAAACCATGAGATTAGTTTGTGAGAATGTTTCTTCTCTTTACTAAAGTGAGTTTGGCTACTGTTTGAGTATTAAACAAAGTGGTCTTTAAAAAACTTTATTTTCTGCTAGACATTATCTTTGATACCTTAAAAAAATGTCTGACAAGAACTGCCACTAGAAGCAAAATCACTGCATATTTCCAGTTAAAAAATCTCCGTAGATCGTGACAGCTACTCAAAATTTGTTGTCTGTAAAGACAAGCAGAAATATTTTGTGTGATTTTCACACGCGACATTTTATTTTGCACTATTTTGTGACACAAGGACATCCCATCACCCATCACCTGCTAATGGTTTGTGAGTTTTCTGACAGCTGAAGCTGAATGCAGCTGACGCTGAGAGCCCAACTGCTGAAAGTAGCATAAAGTATGTTGAGAAGCAAAGCTTCTTTGAAAGATTATAGTCTATGATTGTAGTGCGACAACTTAAAATGAGTGCGCAAAGAAACTGATAAAAATAAAGTTATTTTTATGTGTGTTTTTTTATGAGTATTGGTGATGTTATAAAATATAAATAATTATTGAAGTTTGTCCACATTTAAATGCGCTCAAATTGAAATATTCTTCAGAAAGTAACCTCAAAGCTCAAAATATGATTATTTTTTTCTGTAACAGATCATATATGAATACAGAAGTAATTTCATGTTGTCTCAGGATGTGCATTTGGTTTCAACTTAAAATCTCTTTTGGTCATCTGAATATACTGTATATATTATAGTTTGTTTTTTTGTTTATTTGTTTGTTTCTTTTTTGTTTGATTTGTTTTTTTCCGCATTCTCATTTGTTAATTTACAATTTGGATCAGGTGGACTACAAATAAACAGATAAAAATATTTAATGGCAGGTGGTAAAGCAATGTTTAAGCACATTTTTATATTGTGTATAAGACGGTTGCCGTGAACAGAACAAAAATGAAAATAAAATCACAATTTCATGTGAAATGCTTATTAGATAAAAATTTTTAAAACAAAAAAGATAAATTAGTTGCCTTCAAGGCACATTTTAAAATGATTCACATGTTGTATAATTATGTACTTACCCCAAATAAATGTAAAATTCCCATTATTCTCTCCTAAAACCTCCTGTGTCTCTACAACAGTAATGGGGAGCAGAGAGACCTCGGCTGCTGCTGAACTAAACGCAATAAATTAACTTTAACCAGACAAAAGAAAACAACAAGGATTCAAAATTAATTCAATATTTTTTTAATGAAATACAGAGCCTTTATTATCACTCCAAATTATAATTAAGATTTCTTTTTTACATCACAAACAGTTCTCCAGCTTCAGTGCATGTCTCACCTATTGCCCTGTTGTTAAAAGTGTCAGCTACATTCATGCGTTTCCATACGACTGATGCAATTAGCACGGCTGTCATACAGGTGAAGACAGAAGAGAGCTCAGAGAGGTGAGAATGAGCCAGAGACAGAGAGTTAAACAAAGTCATCACATTAAGATGAAAACTGGCTGCAGGTGGAAAAAGTCCTGGAAATTGTTGCTTTGATATGCAAAATCAGGAGACACGTCTTCATTAAATGAATAATTAATCTCCATTTGTCTAAACAGTTAAATGTCATTTCGCTCAGGCACTCTTTTTTTAAAATATATATATATATAGCAGTACTGAGGCTAAAACAGGAATGATGTGT
This sequence comes from Atherina boyeri, assembly GCA_029874935.1. Taxonomy (NCBI): domain Eukaryota; kingdom Metazoa; phylum Chordata; class Actinopteri; order Atheriniformes; family Atherinidae; genus Atherina; species Atherina boyeri. The sequence continues at coordinate 2,505 of JAPMNP010632457.1, forward strand.
TGGTGAAGTTTTTTGCAACTTATCTACAACTATCTAAGCAAAATGTTTTATTCAAACTGTTAAGGCACGGCATGTGACAAAACAAAAAAAAAGTGGAAACAGCAACTTGTTTAGATTATTGCAGCACAAGCAGCTTTTTTTAAAAAAAAAAAAAAAAACGTTTCTTAACCCAACATCTCTACAGCACTCTGTTTCTAGGAGTGCCTCGCATTTAAAATAATACTGACATGACCTTGTGTAAAAATAAAGAGGAAGCTAAGCCAATGTTGTATCAAACCATAATTCAAATTTAGAGAGGTCATTATTCATTCTCTCTTCATCTTAGTGCTGACACTTTCCCTGCTCTTTAACTGCCACCATTAACCACAGTGTCATAACACACACATTCATAAAAAGCACTCAAAGTAATAAATTACAATGCAAATGCAAATATCTCAAACTGTACAGCATGAAGTTTACTGCTATCATGGCTGAAAAAACACAACGGGAAAGAAAAGAGTTTTTGTATCCTACTTTAATGGTCACTAATTCTCATTCATGTAAGTATCAGAGTTGGATGTTTTATAAAGAAAAAAACCTTTAAAACTAATTCAAGATGCATGTCAGGGGAGGTGAGATTAAATTATTCCATGATGAGTTTTTGAGACTGCTATGGTTAAACAAAAGATTTCTTTCAAAGAGAAGTTATTTTTACATTTCAAAACAATCATTCTGAACAAAAAAATCGTCTCATGACATAATGTCATTTTTGCAATACAAACTGACAAGCAATTAAATGTTGAAAATGAAGTGACATTTATTTAATTCATGCATCAAACTTGAAATAAATCAATTAAGTACAATACAGTGCTTACAGTGGGTGAATATTTTTAGTGCTTATTTAAACCTAGAATTACTCCTACTAGTGCATGTTTGATGGAAATGGCACGAACAAATAGCAAATTATGTTAAGATGTTGTATTAGAGGGCATCAATGATATCCAAAATGCTCTCATTTATGTGTTTTTAAAGTGACACCCCTCACTGCTTTCTATGGCCAGTCTGTTCTGATTGGTCAAAAATAATAAGATGCCAAAACATTTGGTCATCTATATGAGGTGTGCTAAACTAACATGTAGGCAGGCAAATATGTTCCATAATGATTTCATCAAGTTAAGAAAGAGTAAAGGCAGGGTTCGAATCCTACAGGGGCTTTCAGGAGAGCCTTAGTTTTGGACGTGCAGCTCGACTTTCCAAGTCATATACACACACACATTTATGTTAGTGCATGGCCAAAAACAGTCTGCTACTACTATGCAGCAGATACTATCACAAATGTCTCGTATGGGGATGGGGAGTTCTTTCATCAACCACAAAATGCAGCAAATTAATCTTAGGAAACTCCTCATACACAACAAACACACAAAGTCACTGTCAACAATGCTGCTCATCTGCATCATTTAGATAATTTAATGTATTGAATGAATAAACACAGAACACAAACTAATTCTTTTTCATATCAGAATCATTGGGAACCTTATAGAAAATAAAACATTACCTGAAAGTGGACTATCTTTGGAGTTCCCCCTTCGCTGATCACGCCCTGTAATTCAAACAATAACTTCCTTTTTGTAATATTTTACAAGATAAGGTTGACTTATCTTTTTTCGTCTAAAGGAAATTAGTGATGTCAAAGATTAACTCCTAACAAATGTCCATGTACTATAATTGCAATATAAATCCAAATTTGACATACCAGTGTATGTTTTGGGCTGAACTGTAGAGTTTAGCGTGTGATGCATATATGGCTTATTCAATAAACAAACATATAGAATCACATTGTCTTACACTGGTTTCCCCTTCTTAACAATAGGATTTTAAAATGTGATAGCTTTGGAGAATATTTGCTTTATTATCAAAAACATAATAATGAAATAAAAGAATTAAAAAAAAGAATGAATTTGTTATTTCCAGGAAGGAAATTTGACTCTACCGCAGCTAAGTTTTAAGAAGATGGACCATTTATGAAATCCATTTACTTCTTTATGGCAACACTGATCAGTTGGCCTAAGATTAGATTCTTATTCATTATCTAAGACAGAGACAAACTTCACAAACTTCATTAGTTAAGACAAACTTTGAATAACTAAAACAAACTAAACGTCGGTTTGAGTCTGTCGCAGCTAGAAGTCACTTGGCTGGTCATAAGTCTCTTCTCACTTTGGGGTTCAATGACTTAAAACTCTGAATGTGATCTTTGACTAACTTACACTCACACACACGCTCCTTGTCTTTGTATTGGCTTTGATAAAAGGGTTGGGCGGTGGGGAAGGGGGTAGCGGAGTGTGTCTGCTGTGGAGTAGGCTTACTGTGCTGGGAGATGCACTGGGCCATTACACATGACCTCTGACCCCAGCAGGCACCCTGAGGTGAAATGATGCGGGCCTGGTCTTACTCAGCTGGAACAAAAGAGAGCAGGGAGGCACGAGGTGAAGTTGTATGCAATGCAGGTACGTGCACACATGCATACACGGTGTGTGTATATGTGTGTGCTCACACATGCACTGATTTGTGAGTTGTGTTCATACATCACCAGCTCAGTCACAGGCACACAGTGAGCTGCAGGCTTTTCCTGTGGTCATGCAAATGAAAACCAGGAGGTTGTAAAATATGAATTTAAACTATAAACACCTCTTTCCAAATTCGTGTAAGACCCAGATGAGGATCTTTCTGCAGGTAGAACTCATGGATGGCATTTCTAATCTAAGTATATATATTTATATAAAGATATGCAAACAGAGCAACTGCATCCAAAAACTGTTAAGGTTTTGGGGATTTTCATGTACAAGTGTACTGAAATATTTCCATCAGCTCCAGAACAATGGGGTGTATTTGCAGCGACGTAAAACCTCAACAAGAAGTACTTGCTTTAGCTGTTTGCATCTCTAAAAGAAAAGCTACTGTATGGAATGATTGTGCACAGAGTGTAAAAGCCATGGATGCATCACTGCAACTTATTTATTGAAGAACACATTTTTTTGTTGACTGAAATATTTCAAATATCTCTTTAAATATTACTTTATCTAAAATGAAGTGTCTGTTTGCATGGAATCTGACATGAATATCCTGAACAAAAAAAATCTTGTCTAACTTACCGGAGTAATGTGTTCTATAAAGAAATTATTTCAGGGTATAAGGAACGGCAGGTTATAGAGTCATAATAAATACATAAATGAATTAATAGAAATACAAACTGGAAAAAATACACAGAAAAAGATAAAACGCAGCTTATTGCTGTTATCGCTGATTGGTAATAGTTCCAAAAAAATACTGGCGATGTGAGGATGAATGGTCACTGCAAGCAAACTGTCATCTCACATGGAAGCCAGACAGACATATTAACATAAACACCCACAGACACACGTCGCTTAATGTAAGAGATTCCTAATTAGCAAGGAGCGTCTCCATCCTTCCAATCCACATGCCAGTCACCCACCGTTGTGACGAGCCCGTCTGCATTAACATGACCCTCCTCCTCCCGCTTTCTCACTGTCCACTCCACTGCTTAACACACAACCACTCAAGCATGGACACCATGCTAATTATGGCTTAATGTATGTGTGTGTGAGTGGTGGTGGTGGGTGGGTGCACGCCAGTCAAGGTACATGACTTAATGGACACTAACAGTCTGCTGAGAACAGACAAAAATTGCCATGTGCAAATATTCTCAGTTCATTATCATGTGCTGATCTCATGGCAGCATTTTGAGAACAAAGGAAAAAAGAATACGTGGTCTTTATAGACGATACCATTTCTTTTAAACTATATTTATTTGGAATCATAGTTATTTAAAACACCATTTATCTTTGTAGTTGAATATTGCATTTTTCATTAAGTTTCCTCTATTTGAGTATGCATTCTTTGTTGCATGATCACTTTATTATGTGTTATGGAAATTATCAGACATCTGTTTTTCACAGTTAAATCTACTTATTTGGGATGGTCAAATAATATCTGTACAAAACGATATGATGTAAACATGCCATATTACAGCAGGTTTACTAATTTCCATCCATAGTTTCAATATATTTTCTGATTGTTAATCATTCATTTTTAATATGCGTTTTTATTCCTACACATTAAAAGCATGCAGGTGATCTAAGTGATTTTTGTCCATCTGCCACTTAAATTAAATTGGTCAGTTGAGATCAGTTGTTATTGATTATAATAATCAGATGGTAAAAAGTAATCTGAAATTTATTTCTGCATCATTTCAATTTTTTCCTGAGTTTTTGAAGTACAGAGAACAGATAAAGTGTATATCTACATGTCTAATGTTAAATAACAAACTATCTGTAATGGTGAAAATGCAGAAAACTACATTTTTAAAAGAGGAAATATGATTTAATTTCTCATATAAAAGAGCGTAATAATATATTTTTAAATCCAAAGAACACAAAAATTTAAAAACGTTAAACAGCAAAGCTAAGTTTTATGCTGTTAACATTGTTATTGCACCATGAATTTATCAATAATGTTATATGATACAAATATATACATGTGATGGCCTTGGGGGAAAAGAGGTTGACTTGGGGATGGAAGACCAAGGTTCAAATCCCTGGAACTGCAGTATCATACATGCGTATGCTTTCATTAAACATTAAAAAAACTAAATAACATAAAAATATCCCATGTAAAGCTAAAGGTACAAACTGTATTTTTGAATTTTATTGTAATTTCACTATTTGTGATTTTCCAATTTTTTTTTAAAAGTATTTTTCTGTTGCCCAAGTTCCTGGAATATCAATTCTTATTTATTTATTTTACTGTGCACTAAAACAACTCTGTCAGGTTTTGTGTCGTTTTTGCACCAAATAACCTATAGTCAGGCCAAAAAGAGCTAGAAACCAGAAAGGAAAACAATAGTACAGGAAAAATGGATTTCTCAATTGTCAATAATGAACAAAACAAATGATAAAAAAAGACCTAGTTCTCTGTGATAATGAATGAGGCCAAAAGGTTAATTCACCACATCTCATAACATGCTCACACACATGCAAATGCACGTATTTATATCTGTGCACTCTCATAATTTCACTGCTGAAAGCAATCTTTAAACAGAGACAAGTTACAAAATAGGTGCTGACATTTGCATGTAAATACAAACCAGGGCAAGCCCGCATCCACAAGCATCCACACGCTTCTTTGTTCGTCTTTGGTCAGATACACCCACCCAAAAACAATGAAGGTGGAAGGGAGGGAGGGGGTTTGTGTGACCGGTGCCACCCTATTGCCAAAGGGTTGGGGGTGGGTTCACACCCGGAGGGTCAGGAGACAGTGAAGAGGGTGAAAGGTCAGCAGCAAGAGAGTGTGACTGTGTGTAAGCTTTTCTAGCTATTGTTTCCCAACGGTGTGTGTGCATCTCATTTCTCAACCTTTAGATCACTCAGTAAGCCGTAGCATTACGGCTCCGTTAACCAAAATGCAATGAGAATCATCAAGTCATAAACAAATTAAACTGTTATGTCCAAACTTAAAGTTATATTGATGTACTCGTGAAAATCTGAGGGGAAACCAACGAGTGGATTGCAGATTTGAGACTAAATGCAACATATAGCACCTTTTTCTGTCCAGTTCAATCAATGTAAAGGTGGGTTTAAGTGAGTGGGAATTTTCTCATATGGTGTAAATGGGCACGTTACCACATGATTATGAAAGTCATTTGGAGAGGCTCTAAACATCTCTGAGCAATTTAGAAAATAGTCAAGGACGCATGAGGTAATGGCTTCAGGGTGCCAACTGGCTTCAAACATGACGCTTGCGATTGAAAAGATTTCCACACAACACACTTACACCCTCATAAAATATATACACTTCCTGCACATGTGCATGTATAAATCCATGCAAATAAACACACATGTGCATGTGACACATATATACACACACTCAACTTCGACTTTCGCTCGAAGTGCAAATCTGATCGGCACACGTGCAGACACTGACTTCTTACGCACACACACACACAACCATTATAACCAGCATAAACAAGGATGACAAGTTGAGATTAATGAAGGACCCAGCAGTGACAGACCAATTTAATTGTCAACCATGATGGCTGTTGAACCCCACTAGTGTATTTATACAAGGTTACCTTAGTGCCTTAAAATGTTACTAATTGATCATGACCAATAAGTAATTAGAAAAACTGATAGCGTGTCCTTCCTCCACACGAGTCAAAGGCGCACGCGGTCAAAGGGGAGCTGAGGAGCAGCATGCAGGAATAATGAGACAAGAAAAAAAGATAACTAATTGCTGAAATTTTATTAATAGAATCATGTCAGAGACTGTGTACTGTAGTTGTGTATGAAAGAGGTAACACAATCGTTTCTTTTAAAGGGGGGATGGTTTTTTTTTGTTTTAAATGTCTCAAAAGGAGCATGGGGAGACATTTTGTCAAGACATCAAATCAAATCCATTCTTCAAAAAGAAATGTTTAAATACAGCTGGCTAAGATTTGCAGCTACTCAAAACAACATTTTGACGAGATGAATGAGTCCCAGAAAAGAGATGGAGTTTGTACATGTGTGCGCTCACATGAGGAAATAATGTCTTTGTCATCAACAGAAGCCTCATGGATGATGGATTAATGCAACAATCACTAAAACGCCAGAGGGTACTTTTCAGAAATAACACAAATCTGAGAAGCAGTGCAAAGTTTTACTTGAAAACAAACCTATTAAGAAGACAAGAGTGAAGGACAGCAAATGACATAAGTTAGTAGTCACCAATCACAGAAGAATGCAAAGAAGAAAACATCTGATCCTAGATTTAATGCTTATCTACAGGACTGTTTTATTTCATAAGAGACACTTAAAATGAATAAGAAAAAAACAAGTGAATCATAAAGCGTCATCCACTGCCAAATATCCAAATTACATAGACCGATATTAAAACTTTACACATCTCAGATTTCATATGTTGATTTATTCTCCACTTAACTAACCTCCCCAGAATTTCTTTTATCTACCATCTTACCTCTCACTGGTCCTTGCCAGCATAGGGCTGATCCCGGCCCAGTTCCCAGGAGAATTTATTGGGTTTTTCTTACTAGTGAGAGTTGATGGTGGCCTTGGCTCCATGGCTTCACTTCTCGTCCTCCACTGGCAGCCCAAGGCCTGGTTCACTGAGAAGGAATGTGTGAGAGAAAGACAGTGTAAATAAATAAAGTCTAAGGGTGACAGCACTCCCAGAGGAGAATCCAGAGTTATGAAACACCAAAAAAATATATTCTGGAGGCTGAGGAATGAGCTAACACTGATTTTAGACACCTGTCTTATTCATACAATCAATATTAAGCAAAGTTTGTACCATGTCTAAATATTTAAGACAAATTCAATCTCCTTTTGCTAAACACTCTCATTCCCCACTTGCTGCTCACTTTGTAATGCATTGTGCAGGTTATGGCTAAATTTTTCAATGTGATAATTTTACATAGTGTATTCCTAGCCAAAGAAGGAAATAGGAAATTGTGTTTTCCTCAACCTAGCCAAGTGGTTTTGTTATTTGAACCAAATTAAATTTAGACATTAAAGAATGAGAGAAAATGTGAAAATATAACCATGTGACACATGAATCAGAAGGGACAAAAAGTGGAAAATGAGTCTCTCAAACATGACTGAATCTAGTCCTGCTACTGCTGCATGATGCTGGACTGTTGCATTCAGCATCAAATATGGCCGTCCATGTGTGGAGAGGGAGCCAGAGACCAACGGAATGACAATGTTTCAAAATGATCTT